>JACEIK010006350.1:16706-34557 GCA_018107945.1 Datura stramonium | reverse complement strand
ATGTGTATCTCGATTAATTTTACGAGATATCTGTCACGTTCACCATAATTAAGACAGATGAGAAGAAATTATTTAGTATTTTTTTATCACTGTATTTAAACGTGAGACCACATGTATTTTCAAAATATTAAATTTAAATAATGATATAATAAACTTATCATCGTGTGTCTCTTTTTGTGATTTCACTAATTTGAATTATGTATGAATCTCAATTCGGCCTTGATAGTTGGACATGTCCGGCGATGACACATGGAAATTGAAAATATATCATATATGACTCAGCAAAAGTGATATCGATCTCAACACACAAACTTATCTGATGAAGTGATCTAACTTGTAATGATTGTTTAGTAACCCGCTACGAGGTCAGAAAGATCTTAATGATCGGTCAGGATAAGCTCAAAAATGTAACTGCTCAGAAAAATTCTAATTTTTTTTAATAGTTACACAATCTCTCACGTAATCAAAACAACATGTAAATATAAATCATCATGGGGGCAAAGTTTATGAAAGACGTCTACTAAGATTTAGCTTTCAATGTATCTTTTTTTCCTCATTTGTATCCCGTTATAATTTTTATGAATCACTAGGTATTACTCTAAAGTTTCATCACTCAAGGCTTTTAAATCCACTCATTACTCATTTTCTCAGTGACATTACGGGACATCATAATATTTATTACTTTTATATTGTAAATTATTTTATTATTCACTATTTTTATTCGTTGTCTCAATCACGTTTAACAAGCAATTTAGCATTAACAATCTCATTATTTGATCATCTCAATTTATGTGTTTTTGAATCATATTAACAAATTCAATTATTACCTAATTCACCAATTTAGGGGTAACAACTTTGAGATTTGAAAGACCGCTTTGGGGTAAAGCACTCTCTACTAACAACTTGTTTTGCTAGTTGTTACATATTGTATTATATTGTGTTATTAATTTAAATATAATATTTATTTTAATTGTTATTAAAAAATATTTAAAACCTATAATATAAAAAAAATAAAAAAAATAAAAAAAATAAAAAAAATAAAAAAAATAAAAAAAATAACACCTTTTTTTTTTTAATTTCAAGATTTTTGTTTTTTTTTGAAAAATCGATCCAGTCCGTCGTTTTTTTTAAAAAAAACGAATTTTAGTTTTAAAAAACAAATAAATTAATTATTAATTAAATTGTATTTTTTTAGTTTTTTTATATTTTTTATATTGTTTGTTTTTTGTTTTTGGGGTTTTTTTTTTTTTATGAATTTTGAGTTTTTTTAATTTTTTATTTTTTTAAATGTTTTCTTTTTTTGTTATATATAATATATCAAAAAATACCATTTAAAAATATTTTAACAAATTTATAATAAATTAATTTATACTATATATTATTCCTAATATTTAATCAATTAAAATAAATTAAATTAAAATAATAATAGATGAATCAATAACCAACCTACACTTAAACTAATTTTTCCTTATGTAAAAAGACCCATTGACTCGTCAATTTAATCTGCAAAAAAGAAAATGAAATAGTATTCAAATTTATTATGTCATCAACCTTGGACACTTTTGTCAAACTAAATTTCTGATTTTTTTTAATTCTGCCGACACAAAATTACTCAACACCATTTAATAAATTTCAGCATCAACCAATATAATTTTTAAATACTAAAATTCGAAACAAAATCTTAGACTTTATACATTTATTTAAACTTTAGTATTGTGTTAATGAAAAATTATCGCTATTCGTGAAATAATCAAAATGCGCGTATATTGTCCGACGCCCGTTATCATAAAAGTATACACTACTCTGGCTTTACCCTTGCATACATTTTCACCTTCCTTGTCTGGTTCGTCTGCAACAGAACAATTGTGAATATGGGGGTGGGGTGGGGGGTGGTCACTCGGTTTAATTTTTTTGTGGCCAGAAAAAGAACTTCATTTGTTCTTTTCAAAGACTCAGGCATACCAACAGTAACTATACTATTTGGAAAAGTCTAATGAAAAATAATATTAGTTAGATAGAGGACTATATCAACAATTAACTTGAAGATGAAGTCCTAAAGAGTGCAAAATTTTTTGAGGAGAATCTAATTATCTTTTAGATGGACCAATCGAATTGAGCTAAAAAGGACCCAACAAAAGATTTCTTAGGACCAGTTTCAAAGGGCAAAAACTGAGGGACTTATAACATAAACATAGAGACTTGTGATTTTAAAGTGCAGGTTAAGCATTATTTATACAAATAAGTTGATATTTAAGTACAGAAAGATGGTTATTAGTATTACTCTAAAAGTTGATTAAGTACTCAAAGATCAGTTAAGTGTTAGTAAGAAACAAGATTAGGGTTCGATACCGTCAAATCATCATTCAATATTGTTGGTCTGGGTTGATTCTGAATAATTCAGTAATCAGCAAAAAACAGAAAAAAGGAAAAAAGGAGGTGGGGGTGGGGTGGGGGCAGGTGGGACAGCTAAGATTCTTGAAGGAATGAGTCATAGGCTCTGTATTAATCAAAGCCACTATCATTGAATAATTCATAAAGCAGGCTAATTAAGTCTATCGACAGAGTATCATTTAATAAGAAAGTGAGCAATCACACAGTTTCCAAATCAAGAAATAATACAACAGTATACTGAAAAACAAAAATAGTTCGATGTACAAAATATTCTGCGTTAACAGAATATAAGAAGAGTCAATTTCAAGAGGGAGTGAGATAGACAGCCTATCTAATGATAGTATCGTGTCCAAGCTTTCACAACTCGAACTCGTGATCTATAGATGATAACTTCACTGTTACAATTCGGTAGAAGAATTCATAGAATCATTCTACATTTTCAAGTGTATATCTTGGGCTGAAAGAGACTTGAAGTATAATAAGGTCTAAATTTCCAACACAAGCCAACATCAAGAGATAACAAACACTTCTCATTCTATCAACAGAAACTTACTTCAGTAATGAAACCCTTTACAAGAATTGTCACAAAAAAAAAAGGAAAAAAAGAAAGTACTGTACAAGATTGAAGCAAAGAAGCACATTCTGATTGTGTTTCAAATCTAACTTAAAGTAGCTTCCTATAACTCAAGCAATAACAACCAAATTTCTGTCTGCAAACTTTCACATTCTCTAGCAAAATCCATCAAGTTCAGATTCAGATGTAGTTGATTGATACTTGAACAAGAACAATTTGTTTTCGCCTTGTGGAGTGAAAATTAAACATGGACTCAAATGTGTCCTTCAAGGCATGGAAATGGCAACCACAAGATCCATATATGAAACAAAGCAAGTGTACTAGCAAACAAAGACTCATCATACTTTTCTCCATTTGTGCATGTCATCCTTGTGGGGGTCAACACTAATCTTCTGTACCTTTCCAATTTTATCAGATTTCGGGACAAAAGATTAATCATACTTTTCTCTCCAAGAATACAAGAAAACCCAGAAAGTCACTAAAGCAATGTCAGCAACAACCAGTCTAAGCCAATCGCGGCCAAGATCCTCCTCAAGCTTCCTCTCAAAATAAATTCTCCAAATGGCCATAGCTATATGAAGGAGGACACATCCTATATGAAGAAACCATGAAACTCTCTGTCCTTTACAAATGCCACCATGAACAAGAACAAACCAATTGCAAATAAAAGCAGTCCAGAGAATGAATCTGATGTTTGGATTATCAATTGGTCATGGGGTGTTGATCAAAGCTTACTGGCACGTTCTATGCCATGGCTAAATATAAATACCTCATTGCTGTAAATATCATTAAAGCTGCTCCAGAAGTTAAGGCCACCATAGAATGAAGAATACATAAGAGGAAAAAACCAGATGACCCCATTTGATCACTTTGAAACACCCAAAATTATCTCCTTTTTTAGCTCATAAGCTTCAATCTTTGGACAACAACAGCTACTATGCCTCAGTCTCAAACAAGTTGAGGTCGATTAGATGAATTCCACTTCATAATTTAAGTTCATATCCTTGAAAAATCCAGATGACCCTATTGATTACTTGAACCAACCCAAAATTATCTCATTTTTTAGCTCACCAAAGCTTCAATCTTTATGAGTGGAGGATACATAAGAGGAAAAATCCAGATGACCCAATTGATTATTTCATACAATACCCAAAATTACCTCCTTTTTTAGCTCACAGAAGGTTCAATCTTTTTGCATGGAGAATACATCAGAGGAAAAATCCAGATGACCCCATTTCATCTCTTGAAACACAGAAATTTTATCTCCTTTCTGGCTCTCAAAGCTTCAATTTTTATGCCTGGAGAATACATAAGGGCAAAATACAGATTACTTTATTGATCATGAAACACCCAAAATTATCTCCTTTTTAGTTAAAAACTCAAAGACTTCAATCTTTATAGTGGAGAATACATAAAAGGAAAAATCCAGATTGATCCTATTGATTATTTCAAACAATACCCCGATAAAACTCTCCAAAGTCCAAAAGGTTCAATTTTCAACAAATAAGGGGATAAAATACAGATGACTCTGCTGATCATTTCAAACAACACCCAAAATTACTCCTTTTTTTAGCTCAACAAGGTTCAGTTGTAGTGGAGAATACATAAGAAGGAAAATCCAGATAACCCTATAGATTATTTGAAACACCAAAATTATCTCTTTTTCAGCTCATCAAAATTCAATTATTAGGCATAAAACATTTTCAGATTCACTAAAAGGCAGAAAATACACACTGATTCAGGTACAATCCTGCTGCCATCTATGCTTTTCAGTCTGAAAAACCCAATGAATCCTTCATCCAATCTTTTGTGAACCATGGCTTTATACACTATTCTCAAGAACCCCATCACAAAACAAAATAATGAAGAAAAAATTAACCAAATGTTCAAAGAAGACTTTTCCTCAAATCACAGAAGCCCCAGAAAAATTTTATCCCAAAAAAGAAAATTTACACACAAATTAGTGCAACATATATACCTGAATATGGACAATAGGAGTTTGGATTGACACATCTCCCCAGATGTCAACTTTTAAGATTTTAAGCTAATTTTTTTTGTGACTGATCTGGATGAAGCCTTGAATAGACAAATGGACTTCAAGATTTAGAGAGAAAAAGCTTTGGATCCCAAGGCAAATTCTCAAACAGCTGGAAAGTGATGGAAGAAGAATGGAAGGAGATTTTCTCTCTCTCCTCTTTTTGTTGGCTTTTGATAAAGGGATAGGGAAAAGATTTTATAAGAAGTGAATATGGAAGAGAATATTAAAGTGTAGGGACTGTTACTAAAGTCTACAGATAAATTTTTCTATTTATAAACAAACAAATAAAGATAAAATCTTTGATGTAAATTAAATGTTTTTAGTATCATTTTCTCTTTTTGTTCTATTTTTCCTTATCTTTTTTTTCTCTTCTTGGTAATAGGGTGTGAATTTGCTTACATTATCCATATTAAATTCCAAATAAGGGAGGCTTCTCGAGAGTAAAGCAAAAACTGGCCCTCTATTTTATAAAAATAAAAGTAAAATGGCATATATTTTATCCGTTATAAAATAATTTTAAAAAAAAGAATATTATAGAAAGAAGGTTTTTCTCGATAAAATATAATGAAGGAGAATCGTTTATTTATAGGGACGATTCATAACTTTTATAAAAGATGAAACTGTATAATACTCCTTAGCGTATTATTTACAATACTCATCTGCAAACGTTATTTATGTCTGAATATGTTTATAATATTATCCTTATTATTGTCGTTATTAATGGGGTTGATTTATATTAGGTCTTTCAGTCAAGCTTTCTTTCTTAATAGCATATTTAGTCCCTTAATTATTGATAAATTTTACTTTTAGTGTTTTATGTTATTTGATTAAGCGTATACACCTTCAATTAATTAAGTTATGCACTTTTACTCGCTTTTTCATTGTGAATGTTCATAAATTTATTAATTATTTGTTGTGTTCTTATTTAATTATTTATGTGTTATATTAAATAAGTAAAATGTGACAATTATTTTAAAATGGAGGAATATAAGGCTTCGTTTGCATGGGAAGTTGATGGCTAAAATGGATGAAAACAATGCCTTTGGTGTGGGGAATAAATTAATGAATGTATTAAATATTTTAGTAATGATTTGGTTAACAATGCTTTTACGTGTGAATATATATATATACTAGATGAAGAAAGGACCGTTTGAATCAACACTACAAGTATAATTTATTTAATTTTGAATAAAGTTATTTAATTTTGTTCTTTTCATCTAAGCACGCAAGAACAATAATAAGTTTCTTCATTTATATTTTTTAATAAATTATTTTTTTAATTTATTAAATTAAGTAATAATTTCTAATATATTAAATTCAACTAATTTAAAAGAAGTTACATGTTTATTGCTTGTTATTTCAACATTGAATTAAATATTTAATTTAAGTGACATGCTTTTACATTTTGTATCGAGCATTTTGGATAATAGATTAAAAAAAATGCTAAGTATCTTATGTATTAATTAAAACCCCTTAAGAAAGCCATAGAAGGCGGGGTCTGAGTAGCGAAAGACTGAGCTTACTCATGTTCTCATGCTTCACACAAACCAGGCTACAGGAAGCTTGAAAGCCATATCATATCATATGGATTTAAAATTCCAAAATTAAAAATATTATCGTGATCTTAGAAGATGAAAAGAAAAAAATACGATTGCTTTAATTTATGTCTTGTATATACTAAAATTAAGGTAATAATTTAGTACAATAAATAAATAAAAAAAATAGTTTCAAAGAGATCTACATATCCAATGAGACAATATAGTAGTTTCACTAAAAATTAAAAGGCATTGACAATTATTAATATGATATAAATTATAGCTAAATATGATAATTTACACATATACTTTTTAAATCTTTAGAGTCTAAATATATGCAATTTCTTAAATTTAGAAGTAAATATAAATAAAATTATATATTTTTTATTTTTTTTATTTTTTTTATTTTTTTTATTTTTTTTATTTTTTTTAGTTTTTTTATTTTGTTAAAATAAGTGGTGTCTCACACCTAATCAAATAGATACTAATGGCATTCTTTCAATTTATCTGCTATTTAATTAAAAACATTAGAAAAATCCCATCAAAATAGATTGAATTTAATACACAAATTTTTTTTGAAGATATTTATTAAAAATAAATTACTAAAAATACATTGTACTATAATAGAAATGAGTAGTTTTATTAATGGGTGTACAAAAGTTAAAATTACTACTTATTTTGAAATGGAGAGAATACATATTAAATGTTACTTTTCATTGTAATGTTAAAGAGAATTTATTGATTGTTGGATATTTATTGTGGAAAAATAAGTATATGCGAAAATGAGTAAAAATATTGTATAAATTAAAAATATCAAATTAAAAAAAACATAAAAGGTGTTTATACACACTTTTACACAGTTATATAAAATTACATGAAAAAAATAAAAAAATTAAAAAAATTAAAAAAATTAAAAATGTTAAAAAAAATAAAAATATTTTTAATTATTACTTTTTTTTTGGTTGGTTTTTTGTTTTTTTTAATATTATTATTTTTTAAACAAATTAATTAAAAAAAGAGTTAAGGTTCAAAAATAAAATAGAAGATATTTTATTTCTTTCAACTTTAGAATGTCGGAAGGGCAGGCATTTGGTAATATAATTCTTGATTTTAAATATTAGATGGAACAATTATAGTGTCATGAAACACAAAAATTTATTAGATTTCTTCAAATAACAAAATACTTTTAAAATATCAATGATAGAGTTATTGTTGATCCTTTTTTTTATTTTAACTAAGATCAAAAATATATTAGAAAATGTTTATCCTACTTCAATTTGAAAAAGATTAACGAATAAAATATTTTCTATTTTATTAGAAAAAATAATTTTATCATTAGCTAAATGAAAATTAATAATGAGTAGGATCTTACATAAATGACCTATATATCGAGTTTAAGAAATATATAGGGTTATTCTATTTTAATTGATAAAATGAGATGATAGAAAGAGAAAAGAATACTTCTATTTTTTATTAGTTAAAAGCTTCAAAAGAAAGAAATAAAAAATAACTATTAAAAAAAATGTGTTTAAAAATAAAAGAAACAATATGCTTATTAGGAAAAATATATTTGACCAAAAGTAATAACGGGAGTATTTTTTGACCAAATAATTATGCTTAAAGATATTTTGAATCAAATTATTAACGATAAGGATATTTTGGTTATTATTAATAAATGATATTTTGTCCAATTTCACATAGTGTAAGGGCATTTTGACCCTTTTATTAAGTAGATGTTATATATATTAGATTCTCTCATGATTAAATTTATAACTTTTGTCCTCTAATATAATGAATAAATTCATAATTTGAATTAAATTCTTAAATATTAAATACATAAATAATTAAATTCAAACAAGAATTAAATATATTAATGTGTAGCAAAACGTCTTCTTAAATTACCTTTAGATATATGAACATTTCAATTTTAAAAATTTCTTTCGAGTATGGATGAAATAAAAAATATTTTAAACTATCAATAGATTTATTATTAATTACTATAATTTTATACAATAATTCAATATAGTAAAAGAACAATATAAATAAATTAAAATGCTTATCTTAATATTAATGATATGATTATGCTAAACAAATGAAATAAAAATTGATATCATGATATAAAAAATAAAAATGAAAGAGTTTGCATGGTATGTGTAATCCTTACACATGGAATAAAAATATTTGTGGGTTTAAAAAAAAAAAAGATCGTTCTAGAGTTTCATTTTAACCATTGATGCTATAATTATAATTTTGCCCTTAAATGAAGTTAAATTTCAAAAATGTCATGTTGACCTTGTTATGACTCTTCTATATAATAAAATATATGGTTGATTTGAATTTAAATCACTTGTCGGTTGAATTTTAAGTTTGTAATCTTTTATTTATAAATATGAATTTATTAAAACTTTTCCAATTTTTATATAAAATTTGATTAAATAGGCAAATTATAGTTTATAATTTTTTTAATTTTTTTATCTTTTTTGATTTTTTTAATATTTTTAATTATATTAGTTTTTTTTTGTTTTTAATTGTATATTTTTTTAAGACTTAAGAAATTTAAATATATATAATTTTACAAAGATTCTTTGGTTCAATAAATCAATAATAGTGGTAACTACCTATTCTTTAATGTAATTTTTTACGTCTGAACAATCTATTCACGTTAACGTTTACGATTATATGTTATTACAAGCTTTCAAATATATATAATTTTACAAAGATTTACTGGTTCAATAAATCAATAATAGTGGTAACTACCTATTCTTTAATGTAATTTTTTTTTTACACGATACGAACAATCTATTCACGTTAAGCATGAGTCTTTTTTTATAAAATTTAAAGTGATTGGCTTTTTATATATATATAAACTTATGAGTCAAGTTTTACATTTAAAAAAATTGAAATCATGATTTAAAATTTTGTGCAAATTTCATATTCATATCGCCTCATTGCCATTCCTAACATAACAACCACCCGATGTTTGGTACCAGCTTTGACCCATTACTAGTTTGAATTCACGTCGCACATTCTCGAGCTGATTTTTGCACCTTCTTATTTTCAGTTTTCTTTATTGTTATAGAAAGTACACATTTTTTTTATGAAGGTACTTAATTATGTCCTCAACGAGGATAACACAGTTCTCCTGGTGCGGAATTAGGATGAAAGAATGAAAACGGATTTTAGTTATTTGCACTGACATTATAAGTTTTTTTTATATTAGGCATAATACGTATATAGACACTTTAACTGACAACTAAATACTCCAACTTTGAGAATGCACATCTAGACACCTCGACTCGTCTTCACTGTATCTCGTGGACACCGGGACGCTGACATGACACATATACTTTGGAGATGTTTAGATGATCATTTTGCAAATTAGAGTGTTCAATTGACACAATTAAGATAAGTTGAAATATCTAGACATATATCCTCAAAGTTGGAATGTTTAATATAGGGAGAGTACATAAAGTCCTCCCTGAACTTGAACCTTATTTTTAAGAAGACACTTCAACTTTGCGGGGGTCCCATTACCCCCCTAAATCAATTCAAAGTGAAATTAATAGTCTATTTTAACCTACTTGACATGAAATGTGTGATTCACTCTCTTTTAGGAGAGTGAGGAACTGAAACGTTATTAATTATTTTATAATATTTTCTTTTATTAATTATATTTTCTTATTTTTCTTTTTTATTTTCATATTTTCTCTTCTTATTTGTTCTTTTCTTGTTTCTTTCTCTTTTTTTTTCCAGTCTTTTTCTTCTTCTTTCTCTTTATTGAACCTTAATATCCATTATTGTCTAGAAACTTTGAGCTATAGATTTGGAGATTCACTTTTGATCTCTTCCTTATACATTATATTTTGATTTTTTCTTACCTATTACTATGCCAAAAAATATCAAATTTTGCCCAGAATTTCTTTTTGGGCTATTCTTCACCGGCAATGGAGAAAAAATTCATTGGTAGTCAATATTTTGTTAAAGATATGATGTTTTCAGTCTCTTCTATTAGAGATTGAGTTTGAGTTTGAATTTACAAAGAAAATATCTGAAAGAGTTTAGATTAATGTGTTGAAAGAAAAAACATACCCATTTCGCTGGAAAAAATGGTGGATGCCGGCGACTTTTTTTTTCCGGCAAATAAAAAAATCACATGCTACTCATTTCTCTCCTTTATTTACCAAATTCAATAATTAATTTAACGATAAAAAAATAGAATAAAAGAAAAGAAAGTATGATGTGGGAGAAGTGAAAAATTAAAATTCCTAAACTTCTCAAGAAATGAGGATAAAGAGAAAAGAGGAAGAAAAAAGCAAGTAAATATAAATAAAAGAAATATAAAAATAATTTTAAAAAATAGAAATGACGTGTCAATTTACGATTGGTGTGTGTTGTACACATTCTTCTTTAAGATTAGTATTAAGCTGAAAAGGTTGTATTAATTTCATTTTGAATTGGTTTGAGGGGGTAATAGGACCCCCACAAAGTTAAAGTGTCTTCTTAAAAATAAGGTACAAGTTCACGAGGATTTTATGTATTCTCTCTTTAATATACAATTTGATATATTGTAACTAACATTTTTCTTTCTACATAACCAATTCAGATCTGTTATAGGCAATTACACATCATAGAGATGAAGTCAACATTAAGGATGAACCAGTTTTTCTCTGATAAGTGTAGTGTTCCAAAAAAATTAGTACAATGAGTAATATTTATTGACTTGGATCTCTCAATGAACTTTATACTCTTTTGTTCATGAACCAGGAAAACTGTAACCAAAAAAAAAAATCTACTTACACTGGTCCTGACTTGCTGTGTCAACTAGCCTATCAATGAGACGCCGGAGCCTCTGAGCACCCGGACCTGGTCTAAGCTTTATCGGATTTCCAACTTCTGAACAAGTTGGATTTCCCGCGCACCAACCACCTGGGGTGAAGCTAGCGTTCCCTCGGTGAAGAAGCTCTTGATCTATCTTGTCTATAGCAGGATCATCAATCTTGAACTTGCGCGCAAATGCAGCGCCACTTGCTATCATTTTTCCAATGTCATTGAGTGACAGAGTTTGTGGATGTTGTTTTGGAGGGACATCCCAAGAAATGTAGTGTAAGTCATGGTTAAGAACTGTTGATGAAAACTCAGGGGCATTACATACAACAGTCTGAAAGTAGCCTTCTGGAGAGGACACAAAATTCGAGTAGTACATTAGTAGATTCCTTGGAAGATTATCCCAACCCCATATGCAATACTCCACAAACGCGCGTGACTGGACTGTCCAAGCTGAGCCTGTAACAAAAACATTGACACGGTCAGTGAGGATTCATATAGCTAACCCCAAGCTCAGGATTGATGCATCATTGTTGTTGTTTATAATTGCAAGAAGTAAAGGTGATTCCAAATATGGTGGAGCTACAGATCTGCTTACGAGTCTGGTAGAACCTAATAGCTTTGGCTAGAACCAGTATTTGTGTTTCTGTAATCCAAAATTTATAAACTCAAAATCATAGTTACGTGATATGGTCAGATTGGACATATTCATTTTCCATCTCTACATAAGATTGGTAAATTTGCTTAGTGATGTTTTTAACAAGCAAATCTATCACTATCCAAGTTCGAGGGAAATAATCCGTCTAAAATTTTGGATTTCAGCTTGACCGAAAAACTTCAGGATTGAAAGTTTGAAACACATTTTGCAGACTGAACAACATTTTATGCAAAATTAATCATCAAGTCATCAGACGACGACACTAAATATGCATATCCATCACATCCAACGATTGAAGACGAGTACCAAAATGTGTCTTTTAACATGGTGTTCTTTCAAAAATTCCCCTAATATGGTGGTCTTTCAACTTAGTAGTACTAATAATTTAATTTCTCTGCAACAACATCAACAACAACGACAGCAATGAGTACGCCTTATTTCTCTAGTTGCCATAGTTAATGTGGTTACAAAAGGTTACTGTTTTCACTAGGGACAAGGAAAATGACTACAACAACAACACAAAATTTTATGGAATCGAATATTTGGACGTTACGTTGCACTTTCTATTTGCATTTGTGAAGCATAAACATCAGCAAACATGTTCAAGATTGCTAAAAGTATGCAGATTTAACTGTTAAAAATCTAACCAGTAAAGAGTTTAAAGGCTGTGGGAAGAGTTCTCCTTGGTGAGACCCAAAATATATCAGACTTAGTATTCTGATACAGCCCAGGGTCTATGATCAGAGGCATTGCCCTTTGAGACCTGAAAAACGTTAGGTAAATCGATGTAAAACTTAAAGAATGGACAGCAAACACACAGCCAAAAGAACAAAGCAAGAAACTCAGTGAAAAGGAGAACATACTCTTTCCATCTCAACCGGCTTGTGTGCTCGATGAAATTTAAATCGCGTTTTAATTGAGAAAATGTGTAGAGAAGATCTGTAAAGCAATAGAACAAATCACATTTCACCTTCAAGTAAAGAAAACAGACTAGCTAATGTTTACTCGGATTCTTTCAAAAATATAGACATATGCGTGTCAGATCCTCCAAAAGTAGTACATTCTTGGAGGATCCTACAGGGGTGAGGCAACATTTTGGAGAGTCCAAGCAACATAGATTTCTAGTATGAGAGTGTTAACAACGAGAGAACTAACCGTCTTGAGTTAGCAGGGGATAGTCAGAAGCACTAAGGTTGATAAACCAATCCCACTGATTATACTTCTTCAAGAGAATGGAGGCGGCGTGTAGGGTGTTAGAGACCATGGTTGGACCCCGGTAGGTAACCATGTTAGCTTTCGTAATCATGTGCACGTTGCCAACCTTGGCGAAAACAGGTTCTTTTGCAACTCTGGAAGCAAGCTCTAGTCTCTCCTTTGCTGATGATTTTAGGTCCAGGTGAACGATGTAATAATTCCACGGATGATACAATGATTTCAGTGTTCTCCAAAGTTGATGAAGATCACCATTTGATCCGGATATCAAATAAGCAAAACGCGGTGCAGGAGGAGGTGGAGGAGGAGGCGGAGGAGGAGAAGGTGGAGGAGGAGGAGGAGGAGAACTTGGAGCTAGCTGAACTTTTACTTCGCCAAAAAACGAGCTAGTTTGATTCTCCATAACACGAGATGGGAATATCGAGAAGACTGAATTGATCGTATGGAACGAGGAAATAAGGCCTATGTCGAAGGAGGTTACAAGAAGGAAAACAGACACAAGTGAACTTATAACAAGAGGAACTATCCATCTTTTCTCCACATTCAACGATCTCATCGCTGGACCTTATCATGTACACTGACGAATGAGCCTCTTTTCTCTTCTCTGAAGTCTACGATTTACAGTCTGGTGCTTTTCACCACTAGGAGGATTATCTGCCTCCGTGATCTCAACATTGGAAGTGGAGTCCAATGCCTTACTAGGTTTCTTCACTACCACCAAAAAAAATTCACATCAAATCAACTCAACTCTCATTTACTAGGAAATCGCGAACCAAAAAGGCCCCTCGAGCTCGAGCCCCCTTGTTGATGAGAGGTTCCTATTGTTGGTAGTTTATTGTTTATAAAGGATCGCCTTCTTCAAATTGATCACCCATCTTATACATCTCTGCATATTCTGTTGAATCAAAAGGCACCACATCAAAGGTCAGCATCAGCATTTCTTAAACTAAAATGGTGAAGAAAATTTCTCAATGAACCCTTAAACTGTCCATGTACTAAAAGTTGGTAGAAAGACAAAACAGAACTCTTACTATTGTAAACACTGGCGGAGCCAGAATATTCACTAAGGGAATTCAATATTATAAAACAAACAAACAAAAAAAAAAGACGAAGAAAATACAAGAGTATTCAACATATAGTACATACACAAACAATCACATGTTTTCAATGAAGGGGTGTCAATTGACTTCCCTTCGACTAAGGTGGCTCCACCACTGATTGTAAACACGCTAACATTCAATTATACTATATTCCAAGAATCTCTCACCCCAAAGGGTGTGGCTACTGGTCAATGAAGTGATTTAGAACTATGAAGAACAGAGTTATCCGGTATTTGTGCTGATAGGAGATAACAGGTATCCCCGTTGAATTAGTCAAGGTGCTTGCAAGCTTCCTGGAAGCAAAACAAGAATCTCTTCAACTATACTATATTCCAATGGTGGACATCCAAATGCATATTTTTTCAGTAACAAAAACAAACAGAAGTAAACATCCAAATGAATCTTTTTAGCAGAATAAGTCCAGAAATGTTACATCAAGACTGCATTTTAGGATCAAATAAAGCAAAAACATAGGCCAATAATATTGTGATATTTTCTCTTCTTCTTCAATACATTTTACAAATTTCAGATTTGCAATTTTTCTAAAAACCCAAAAGAGACACAGACACACACAAAAAAACAGAATCTACATAACAATTCCAGAAAAAAATCCAGAATTCTGTCTAGCAAGACAAATAAATACTAAATAAAATTATATTCACACAATTTTTATCATTTAAAAAAAAATATTCTACATGGATGTATATAATTCGAGTTTGAATTATACTCATTATTGTTTATATCCTGGATCTGCCTCTGTCGTTATAAAAAACATGTAAAAGATACAATACAAGAGAGAAAAGAAATTCAAATTTACATGTACATTTGACAGAAATAAAATTTAAAAAAAAATACCTTTGTTTTGGAGAATTCATATATGGGGTTGATTTAAGAATCTTGAAAAAAAAATTGCTCCTTTTTTATGAAGAAGATGAATGAAAGTGGCTTCTTTTCTGAGCTATTTTCTGTTAACTGACTTCCGGGAAAATATCCCACTTTATCCAGGAAAAAAAAACTAAAAATGTATGTATTTTATTATAATTTATGCATAATTAATTAATCCGTCAATTAAATTAACATATTTTTTTATACAAATTAAACAACCTAATAAAGATCAATACTCAGCTTAATTTTCACCATATATGACACTTTTACTATTTGAGAAATCAAGCTACTTTTTGTATTTCATCATAAGATTTTCATATATTTTAAATATCTTTTTATTGTAAAAGTTGTAATTTTATTATTAATTTTTAATCATATTCTACTTTTTCAGCATCAGAACACCCTTCGCCTAAGGTGATTCCGTCCATGCCCGTTTCTATTAGCTCATGCGTCTCGCTGAACATGAATCTAGATCATTAGATAATTAAGCCAAATAAAAAATCCATCCCTTTTACTGTCACTATGTCTCATGCAACGTGAATTTGAATAAGAATATTCTTTGAATTATGATTATAAATAAATAAATAAAAATTAAACTCTGGTAGGTGGAGATTTTTCTCAAAACCAACAAAGTATATTCTCCAGCGCTAGGTAAAGAGGAAAGTGATATTACTCCATATTTAATTAGAAATCTCAAGTATTTTCTTTTAAATGAGCTCATGCAATTAAATGATTAAATAAAACAAAAAGAAAATCATCTCACATTTTCTATTAGCTCATGCGTCTCACGTGATATGAATCTATATTCATAAGGATATAATAAGGTACGCTTGAGTACCTTATTATACCGTCAAGCCATTCTTGATTCTATGATGTTAAATATCATCTGGCTATTAGTTTCTTACATTAAGTTTAAATCCCAGACTTTCATTTGCCAAATAACTGTATTAACTCTGGTTCTGGTCATTTATGATTATATATACTAGATGAGTGATGCCCGTGCTGAGCACGAGCCCGATATATTGATTCATGAAATACATTGATAAATTTTAGTTTTACCAACTAAAAATTAGTGATAAAGCCATGTAAATAAGTAATAAAAGCGAATAAGTAACAAAGAAATGTGAGAAGTAAGATAGTTCATAGAGTTAATGTCCATGGTAAGGAGACAAAGCACCCAAAGTATTTGTTATGTTCAATTGAACCTGCAACACAATAGCATAAGCATCAGTGACACCAATTCAACAGTCAAGACAGACTCCAAAATTTTGTTCTTTGAAACTAACAGATTTCACTCAGATTTTTACTATGTCTCATCGCATATGTAAGTGTCATTTGTGCACCTATAAGAATATGAGCCTACTGAAAAGCCATATGTCTAACGCTTACTTGGACAATTATGTTTTTTTTTTTTGTTTTATAAGTAAAGTTTTCTTACCATCTTTTCATGTAATAGAAACTAATTAAAAGACAAACTTTTTTCCATACACTCTGCTTTCTTTTGCTTATTCATTGTTTATTTATTTTAGCTACCTCTCTCAACACACAGAATAATACTCAGATATCAGCTATTTGCTCAACTCTGCATAATTGTTACTCGCTTCCTTATACATTTGGGATTTGGTTCATCTTTTAAACTACAACCATTGTGAAGTCACAAATCGCCCCATTAGATTGTAGATCATATTTTCAATCTAATTACAGTAATATCAAGATAAAATCATTATTTGTATGACTATACATGTACAGTAAGTATTACGTACAAACTGTTTATTCATTCCTCAAACAGTATAATCATTTTGGATCTCCCTCCTTAAGAAGACCAAAGCTAAACTAAAGATACGATAGGATTCTATACCATGGAAAATAGCTTGCCACAGTGTCACCACTTTTGTACTAATATATCAACAACTGAATATAAAATTTACAGTAATTGAAGATATTTAGAAAAGAAAAAGTCATTTATGAACAGTTCATGACGCTTGACAATAAACAGTTACAAACTATGCTTTAGTAAATAAATCCCGCCTTTTCATTGCCACGGGGAGGAGATTACAAAGTGAAGAAGAAATGAGGGTCATGGGACTTCATAGATCAAAACACTCGATTTACACTTCTTCATTCTAAAAGACGGGAATTTCCATCTATCCATGTTAAGAAGACCTGTGACTATTACGGGAATAGCGTTGAATGAGTATATCTCACACATTCATTTGATTCAGTGTAATTACTGTTATTGCTTATTGAATGAAAATTTATTGCCTAAAACATCCTTAATTATGACTTAAATTTAATAGGAAAACTTTTTTCATGCTACCATTCTACCTCAAGACACAAGTTCGTGCTACAGAACTTATGGCCTGAGGCATAAACCTGTGTGAACTTATGTCACGCTAATAATTAACTTAACCAATAATAACGTACCCAATGTAATCCCACTTACTTAAAATCCTTTTATGCCACGCTAATAATTAACTTAACCACTTAAAATCGTTTTGTATTTTCACTATAAAAGGAAAAGTTAGCCAATACTTAAAAGTTACAAGTAGTTGCTGAAGAAAAAGTTTCATACATAATATACACTTTCGATTCGTAACATTGAAAACAAGTAAGATAATTTGATTAGTTTTAAAA
>JACEIK010006350.1:4122-16637 GCA_018107945.1 Datura stramonium | reverse complement strand
AGATCTCTGAAAAGGACTTGATTGTCCTAAAATCATGATTATCTGGAAGAGGTCCATTCCCTGGCCTGACAGATATTATCACTTCCAAACCTGAATGAAGAAAATGGGTTAGAAATTTCAATCAAATATATGCATACTGAAGAGGTATTGGATGAAATATCTGTGTATAATCTTGTAGCAGAAATAAGTTCAAATAGAATGGACTTAGTGGTCATCAGAATTTAATGTTGAAGCGTGTGATCATTTCATATAAAAGCTTAAACTGTTAGAGAGAGCGCACTTTTACTTAATCATAATCTCAACATACCCCTCACGTGCGAGCCTGTTCTTCTTTCATGAGCTAAAATCCAAACATATGAAAAAAAAATTGATAATGAATGGCAGTAAGTTCCAATCCCAGACAGAGCCCAGGACCTCTGTCTGCTCTAACCAAATTTGTTGAGGAAGAAGTGAAAAGCTTCCAATCCGATAAAGGGTTTTTTCTATTTTCCATAAAAGTCTGTCCCAATAATTGTTGCAGGAAAAATAAATATGAATATGGAAAAAAGATAACCGCCTGGAAGGTCGTTTTTTAGTGGAATCCGTTAATCGCGCTCCAAAGGGGATAGTGGACACCGGGTGGGAAACTAAAAAAAACTATGACAGTACACACATCTTCAATCATCAGAACTATTTCGATTTAGCACTTCTATAACATAGAATAAACTTGTGCTTCTGTTTGTTTTAATGGTAGGAAAGGCAATAGATAGAAGCTTGGAAACGGAATAGTTTTCGTATAAAACAACCAGAATTTTACCTGCTGCCTCTGCAGCTATGGCTTCTTGATGGACGTCAGTCACGAACAAAATCTCAGATGGGTGATCTACCCCCAAGGATGCTGTAATTTCATGGTAACTTTTTGTTTCTTTCTTATTCCTACCACAAGTAGAAGTAATTTGAATTACTATGACAAGAGAGATCAGGATACTAGTTCAAAATCAAAGATGTGACCTGATGAAAGGTGGAAATTTACCCTACTGTTGTATCGAAAAATCCACAGAGATATTTCCTAAGGTCCCCATAGTTTGTGTAACCAAACAAAAGCCGTTGCGCCAATCTGCTACCACTTGAGTATATGTACACCTTAGGGACAAAACAGCTAGTCATTTTGGCCAGCAGACACAGATATAAGAGGTTATAGACTTTGTAAACACACCTTGTCAGGATAATGAAGAAGAAAAATGCACTTAATGCAGTGGGCTTAAACCGGTCCTAAATAAGTTGGGGTCGGCTATATGAATTCTCACCTCTTCATTTAAGCTCAACTCATATCATCATCATACCAAATAAAATCTATTCCCAACTAGTGGATATCACCTATATGGATATTTTTCTTCCATTGTATCCTATCTTTAGCTAAGTTTGCATTGTGCCTTTCGAGACAACTTCCTTCCATGGGATTTAGGCTGAAGTTGTTAATGATATAAGGGATAAAAGAGAAATTCCTTTGATATTAATCCAATATTAGGTCTTCATTTACAACTCGAGCTCATAAAAGAGAAATTGCACAACTGCAGAAACAAGGGAAAAATGAGAGGAACCTTGATGCCTAAAGCAGCCCATCTCTCAAGAGCTTCAGGCACATCATCAAAGACAACTCCCTCCAGCTCATTATTTTGAAAACCAGTTTGCCATATATGCCCCTGAATAATAGAATATGAAGTCAATCACAAACTGTAAGGAACATAGAAATTTGAAAACCATACAACATTTGGATGGGATCCAGCAAAACAATTTTACTGCCGATCTCCTCACCTGTAACTCCTTCAAGGCAGTAATTTTCCGGTCAGCTTTAATCATTGCCTCAACATTGGTAACCAAAGCTGCAATTACCTCCTCTCTCCCAGCATCATTAGCGGGAATAGGCACAGCACCGGCAATACCATTGTCCAAGTCTTCTTGTACCTGAAAGAAGAATGTAAAGGAGGCAAAATTAAGTTGGCTTTACCGCATAGTACCAAATTATTTAATTACAGCTTTTTAAGTTCAACATGCATATTAGACAGTTTTTACTTGTGAAAAATGTTAGAATCATATTTTATAAAAACGGATAGCAAAGTGCGTTCTAATAGAGCCCAGGATTTCCTTGCTGAAGCTCCCATGCTAGATCCACATCAAATTCCTAAAAAATTTAGTGGGATTCTAATTTTATTCAGCTTTAGTTTTCATATCTTAATTTTATGTGTATTACCATGTAACAGAGAACTTGAACCCACATACAGTGCTGCCTTTTGTCCAAAGAACTGAATAATCTTGAAGGTATCAAGGTTCATCGACAGCAGCACCATCCCTTCCTAAATGCCCACATTATCGAACCCATATGCAACCCAAATGAGCTTGGGAAAATACCCTTTCATAGGTGCTCTTTCTAGTATAATGGAACTCAGAAATGCAAAGCAAATTCCGCATAGCTTTACTGTCAGATATATGTAAAACAGTGTGTCTTGTTATCAGTGCAAATGCAAGATGATGTGCTAGTTAGTATTTAGGAAAAGCATTTCTTTTCTTGCGAATAGAAAATTCAAATGGATGGTACCAATCTAATGGGTGTGTAATAATATACGTAAAGAACCATGACCATATAGAAGAGGTAGGGGTTATAAACAAGCCACTCAGCTCAACTTGAATTATTTAGAAAGTATCTACAGGCTAGAGCTCAGCTCGAGATCAGCGTATCTCAGAAAGTTAGCTTACTTGAGCTCTTAGTAGCTTAATATCCTCCTGAGTTTCTGCTGAATCATATGTTGCATCCAAATGTCTCCCCACATTATCACGAGCATAAGGAAAAAGAACATCTGTAACAAATGATATGGGCGTTGTGGTTCCTTCTATATCCAAAACGATGCAGCGCTGCACCAAACTACAAAAATCACTAGGCAGGCATGTGACACTTAAAAGTATATGCATATGAAGCTTAAATCAAAATCATAAATTTCAATAAACTAGAGAAAGAACCAAATTTTCAAATGCTTACCCTTAATGGCTCAATGTCGCCATTTGAAGCAAGAGCACCTGCTTTTGCAGACGTCTTGACATTTCGAATGCTGCTTAAATCACCATCGGAGTTATTAATGGGACCATGAGTTGGTGTTGTCCAGTCCAGTCCCAACTGATTAAGTTTAATTGCAGCATCAAATAGGTAGCGGTAACACTCGCCCTGGTCGATAAAGAGTTTAAAATAAGAATTAACCATAAGAATCAACAGGACCAATTTTTGTTAGTTAAGTTACATTCTTCATCATGATAAAAAATCCAAAGAGAACTAACACAAGCTCAATTTTTTTATTGAATCAATACTTATTACCTAACTCACATCCCTCGGGAGAGAAACAACTCAAAATGTGAATTTTGCACAGTAGGTTGTAGAAAAATATGTCAAAAAGCCATAACTATCAGTCACTATCACTTTCAAGCGATAAGAATTAATCATGCATAGAAAGAACCACAATCGATTGGCTTTGAGAAAAAAAGAAAGGAAATTTCTTCATAACACAAACCTGAGTTTTAGCACTGATCCAAGAATCTCCCGACACATATATCCCATGGTTTCTGACCAGCACGGACGTTGTGTTTGGGTAAGCTATGATCTGTTCAACATGGACAAAGGATCATTACTTCACAGACATGTCACTCAACGAAAGAATCATTTAAGCCTGAGATTGAAAATCTTAAGCAAATCATTTTTCTCTCAAAGGTTGATTGAGAGCAAATGACAGCTGGCACATGTGTCACAAGAACATAATGGTAAAAAGATTTCAATGCTAAAACATCAAAGAAGAATCCCCCCACAAAGAAGAGGAAGAAAAGATGCATATATGCATGAATTAAAAAAAAAGACCTTTAGGCAGATAGTCGAGCCTCCTCTAAATTTTTCTAGCATATCGTACTAAACAAGTGGGCATTCTTATTATCATCATCAAATTTAGAGACTACAAATTATAGAATTGGGTATCAACCCCGATTCACAGTTACTTTCAAGAAAACATTTCTTATAGAATAATAATCTAAGCATTTAGTGATACCACTTCTATGTGAAACATCTTCCTCATACTGGCATTAGTTTTATTATTGAAAGAGAACTATTAAAAAGTTTGGTTGCTTTTCTGTATGATAGCACCTTAAATCGCAGCTGCTAGCTCTGAATTCTCTGTGAATAGTAAACATCTTTTTTTTTTTGATGAAGTAAGAATATTATTAACAAAAAAGGCATTAACTAGCCCATATACAAGAAGTATACCAAAAAGTAGAAAAGCTTACACAAATACATGATTTTCTACGAAAGTCACCCAATCATCTATGCAAAAAGTAATCTGTGAATAATAAACATCTTTTACCTGGGTTTTGCTGTTTAGTGCAATTTAATAGTAGTATTTGTTTACGTAAACCTTTTTGTTTCGTAAGTTCTGAGGAGCAATTTAAAGAATCTACATGAGGAAAAGAGCATGTTAGATTTCATTAGCTGGTATAAATAATGGATTTATGTAAAAAGGGAACCCCCTATTCTTTTGTAAAGAACCAGCATTAGATTAGTGTTTATTACTCCCTCCATTTCATTTTGTGTTTTAATTTGACTGGCATAGAGTTTAAGAAAGTAAGGAAGACTTTTGAAACTTGTGGAAGATGTGTACAATGTAACAAAATGCCTTTGAGGCAGTGCATAATATGGAACAATTGATACCAAACTACAACAACAACAACACATACACACACACAAAAGGAAAAAATAAAAAAATAAAAAGGAGTACATTTTGTTAGTTTATCAGTTGAGAACTGTTACCTAGCTAGAAGCTTTGAGAACACAGCAAAATTAGAACAGGAATTAAGTTGACATTTTCAACATAATTCATTCAATTGTACAACCTAAACCATCCAATATGCTGTATGACTTGATCCTTAAACCATCAACAATATCAGATACATGATCCTTAATTTCAGATGCACGAATATTGCGTGTGGTAGACAATATTTTCAGAAGATGGAGGAGCATACTGCTTCTCTAAGAGATTCCATGAGCTCTCTCTCATGGGCAGTGTTCTCTATGTTAGGGACCACAAGTTCGTCATAGTAACCATGCCCTCGAATTCCTTTGATCATTTCCATACGAGTGGTCTGTAATTACAGCAAAAAAATAATAACAAGTGAGAAGAAAAAGACACAGAATTTCACTCTTATATACGGTGGAATTAGAGGGAGACGATAGCAACTCTTTATACTGTTTAAAAATAAAGTCTTTAAAAGGCTAATTTTCTGAAGGAAACAAATATAGAACCTAAATACCAACAGAAGAGTGCCTAGACTAGACTATGTTGAATGTTAAGAAGTCTTAAACACAAGGAGATTTACTAAAGCGAAACTTTTAGGAATTAGATCTTCAAGATAATTTCTGCCATAAGCAAGCGTGACGCCGTGACCGTACCTTTCCCAGCAACAGGAACCATAAATAAACTTATATTCATACTGCCAGTTTCTGCTGTCTTCGTCCTTGCAGCTTAGGATCCATTAACACCATCCCACAACCTCTTCTTTAATGAATTTCTCATTTCCACTTTACATTATCTAATTATACTGGTTATGGTTGATTTTCCTATCCCTGTATGATTCTTTCATTGTCTATTAAAGAAGTATGAGTTAATGTTACCCAAGGAAAAGCATCTATAAAAATATAAGAAGGCGCTGATCTGATATGTTCCATAATTCAACTGCTCTGACTGCCTCCAACTATATATTGCCAAATTCTTGATATGATATCAGTCAAGAAACATCAAGAATTTTCTAGAATAAAACTAAATCGTGTATAACTTTCTTGTTATCATCTTCTTTTAGTATACCTTTGACCCTGGGGCTATATTTAACATCAGATTAATATACTCAGATTGCAAATCTTAGAGATCTCAGAGAGGACTATTTAAGAAGATACAGATCAAACTTTAGCCTTGATATGTTTATCCGAGTTCACATCTTTACCCGAATAAATTCTTTTAACAGTGGATTGAGCATCGTTACTAGACAGGATTCAATGACATGACTATGAATAACAGAACCAGCATTATGCATCTCGTAAGCCTGGAAAAGGGGAAAAATAATGAAATTTAATAACTGGAGAGGTAGAATCCATGGCAAAAATGAAATAGGAGAATTCAAGCACAATCTCCATCCCAAAGGAGTTGAACTGTGGGGTTTGGGGACGACGGAAGAAGACAGTAACAAAATTAGCTGATGCCTCAAATTTTTTTGGAATAACCGTGGTGTAAGGACCTGCTTGCACTCCTTCACTAACACAATTACTGGATAACTCTGTTCACCAAGACTTGGACATGTGAAAATGAAATCACCTAGTATTTTTGTTTCCGCTAAGATTTAAATCTCATGATTCTCAACCTCCTTTATTGACCACTAGGTCACACCTTGGGTGCCGCTAATCCTTTAATTTTCCATTTGCTTAATTTCTAAGCCGAGCACTATGTCTTCAATTACTGGTTCAAAATATACATGAAATACATAATGCAGACACACTAATAAATCTTATTGCTGACCTTCAATTAACTTGGGATTGAGGCTCAGTTGACCGCTTAATTGACTAATAAATCTAATTCTTGCAAATGGAAATGGCACGTGCTAAAGTAGAACACCAAAACAGAAATTTTATAGGGGAAATTCACAAGATTCTATCTTTAGCTCAATTTAGCATAGTAAATGGGCAAATCCCAAAAGTTCAAAACAAGAATCATGACAGCTATGACCAACTGTACTTTAAAAAGAGAGGAGAACAATCAGAAAACTTGGGATTGAATCTAATTTCAGACCGTCAAATAGTTGCCGATTGATTGACTAATAAATCTAATTCTTCCAAATGGAACTGGCACTAGCTAAAGTAGAACACGAAAACAGAAATCTGGTAGGAGACATTCACAAGAATCTATCTTTAGCTCAATTCAGCATAGCAAATTGGGTAACCTCAACAAGAATCATGACAGTGATGAATAATTGTACCTTTAAAAACAAAGGAGCACAATCAGAACAGTTGGGAGGCTTATGCGGGTAAGATTTGGCCGATGGAGCAGATAACACAGATCCATTTGAAGACAACACATACATATCCTCTTCCATCATCCTTTCCTTCTGCAACCCTAATCAAATAACCCAAAAAGAACACACAACTCAAAGAAGAGAACATAAATTTTTTTTTAAAAACAGCCAAGATTTAGTAGGATAACATAAGGAAATATTAAACTTAGTCCCTATTTTCACCAAACCAAATCAATTTGACTTTAGGAATTCATTTTGATAAGGATGGTGTCCGGTCCAACTTGCACATACCTCCACTAATTCTACGGCGTATCTGCTAACTCCCACCAGTACTAGTAACTCTGTCCATCAAGACTTGAACAGACGAAAGAAATCGCTAGCAGAAATGAACCATCGATTTTATGATTTCTCAATCCCTTTCATTGAGCAGTAGACCACAACTTAGGTAACTTTAGGAGAATTACTAATCACAAGCTAAAACAAAGGGTGAACACTGGCGGAGACACAATGCAAATTACGGGTTTGGCAAATCCTAATAACTTTACCTCAAACTTTGTGTTTGTGTCAAAAAGTTCATTTAATATCACAAATAATCTATTCATGACCAAGTAAGTAAATGAATTGTGATTCAGGACTATAAACTAAAAATTTCCGCCTCTATGATGGATCTAGCTCAGAGGCAAATCTAGGATTCCTACAGATGGGTGCACCACTAAAAAAGAAAAAAAATGTATTGAGTGGGAATTGATCTCAAATTCTCAAGCTAAATAACTTAACTTTCAACCAAGTGCACCATCTTGCCTTCTTGTAGCATGGATGTCAGCATATAATATTATACCAATTTTAAAAAATATATACATAAAATATCGAATTTTACAAAGAAAACACGTGTTCACGTGCCCCTTTCTTTTATACATAAAATCCCTCCTGATCTAGCTTACAATAAAAGACTTAGTCAAAACCAGTAGTTTTGGCTCGAACCCTCACTAAATAAGTACATTCAATAATAGAAATCATTAAATTAGACTGAAGGGTGAAAAACACTATCCCCACTTTTTGAGTTTCGTAAGTGTAANGTGTAACCATTATCAATTATTTATCAAAATACCTTAACTATTAGTTGTTCACTTATCCCACCCGGCTATTTTCCCACCTGTCTGATAGTTGAGGTCTGTTTGGATAAATATTTGGTTATAGTTCACAATAAGACTGGAAAATATCATAATTCAGGTATGAAACTCAAAAATTCATAATACTTCAAAGTGTATTTTTCACCTTTCACTTTGAACTAAATGGTTAGAGTTAGAATCCGGAACTTGAATTCAAATTCTGGATCCGGGCTCTAACAAAGAGGATATAGTGTTAAACACGAATAAGATGTTATATGGGTACTTGCCTGAAGGGGACATGACGATAAGTTGTTGAGCTTTAGGAATTGAGTCGTCATGAACTTTAATGGTGATGCTGCCGCCGGTGCCGGAAACCCAGCCCTGATTGTAGAAATGGCGGCATAGTTCGGCCATTAAGGACTTGGTCACTTTGACCTTGGTGCCTTCCAAGTATGCTTGTGAATTTGTGGCCACTTTCATAGCTCCACTCATTGCCAATGGCGCTGCTGAAGCTACAGCCATTGGTGTTTGCCTATTTTTCTCACTTTTCGAAAATGCTTAATAGCTGTGGATAAGAAAAAAAACAGTTAAAACGTACAGTGGGAATAAATAATACTACTTCCTCCGTTACATTTTGTCAGGTATATTAAAAATAATTACTTTAAAATATTTATTAATTTCAAAATTCAAGAGATAGTGGATCATATTTTTTCAATTATAGTACTTAAAGTCATTATAAAATGTGAAAAGAATTATTATTGTATGTATAATAGGTTTATATTAGTCTAATTACCATTTTTTTTTTTAATGGGTGTGTAAATTTTATCCTAACAATTAAAATGCAAGGTGGCAACTATCCGTAGAATTAGTTAGATGCGCGCAAGCTGATTCGAACACCACGATTATCGAAAAGAAAAATAGAGTGGACATTAGTTCTTCCGTTTGTTTGGTTTTTCATTTCTTTCAGCGTATTACTATTTTTTTAAGTATCCGATTAAATTGATAGGTTATTTTTTTGTTCATAAAATTAGTATTTTTTATTGAAATTAATTATTTTATATTTTATTAATTTAAAATTAGCTATGGCTGAAGTATTTTGGGATCTAACTCACAAGCAAGATAGATTGCAGATAAAGTGGATTCATGCATGTTACATAAAAGGCCAGAATATGCAATTCATGGAGATTCCTAATCAGGCTTGTAGGATGATAAGGAAGATATTGGAAGCTAAGAAAATATGCGAGCAAGCAGCACATATCAGACCAAAGGCTATATAGGACAAATTTATTTTCACTTGCTTGATGCCGCAGAAAAGGTACCTTGAAAGTGTGCAATGTATAGCAATGATGTCAAACCCAAAGCTATTTTCATCATGTGGTTGCTATTGACTAGATACAGACCGCTCAAATGGAGACTTGATATAAATCCAATTTGTGAACTATATCAAACAACAAATGAAACAAGGGATCACCTATTTGTACAATGTGACATCACTAAACATATTTGGGAAAGAGTCCTGAGGTGGATGCAAGGAAGGAGCTTTGAATGCAACAACTGGGATGCACAACAAAAAAAGATTATTCAGAATGCAAAAGGGAAAACTCATCGAGCATAAATTTTCAAGTTAGTGTATGTTGAGACAATGTATGCAATTTGAATGGAACGAAATCAGAGGGTATTTGAGAAGAAAAACATGGAGACTACTATGATCGCGAGAAGAATTGCATATATTTGTAATGTGAGGGCTAGACCTCATCTGCAATAGATTATGCAAGATTGGATGATGTAATACTGTGTAAATTATCTCTCATTTGTGATAGAAATAGTTAGTCAATAATAGGGGTTGTGAAGCTGTGGACAAGGGTATGTTTTCTTCAGAATAAGCTAACTGTGTTAGTTAGCTGATTTGTACTGCTTTACATGTGATTAATACAAAGTTAGTTACTTAAAAAAAAGCTTAAATCCGTTCCGTCTCACAAATACTATAAATCGCCCCGCCCCACATTCACACCAGCTCATTGCTATCTCTAATAGTTAGAAACCCCAACACAACAACTATGAGGCAGAAAAAATAAATAATGATTGAAGAATAACTTAAATATGAGAGGGTTTAGGCGTGGGGTTTAAAGTTTATGGCTGTGAATTTCAAAAGGTGATTTTCAACCCGACAGGGCATAATCCTAAACAAAACAATTTATATCGCATTCGTGAAATGCAATTTATAAATCGCATTCGTGAAATGCAATTCTATCTTTCTCATTTTGTTGTTCGGCTCGATAGAATTGTTTAGAATCCTCTCCTAGCTTCCTCTTTCCATAGATAGCCCAGGTGACTCACAGCCACCCTCTCGCCCAAATAAATGAAATGGGATGAATCAAATCAATAAGCTTTTTTATCTCGCCAATACAGCGATGATGGAGGAGATAAGTGCACTTGAGAAGAATGAGTTTATAAATCGCATTCGGGGAATGCAATTTATAAATCGCATTCGC
Organism: Datura stramonium; assembly: GCA_018107945.1. Lineage (NCBI taxonomy): Eukaryota > Viridiplantae > Streptophyta > Magnoliopsida > Solanales > Solanaceae > Datura > Datura stramonium. Next base: position 5,971 of record JACEIK010006350.1, on the reverse strand, counting down.
GGAGTGCAATTTATAAATCGCATTCGCGGAGTGAATGTGACTTATAAACATAAATGCCAAATGCAATTTATAGACGTTATTTTCCAATCGTTTTATAAAAATTGAAAGTTAAACTATATTTAAACATAAAAATATGTTTATACATAAAATGGAACAAAATAAAGGTATTTCTTAGTTTAAAAATATATTTAAAAATTTCAATAAAGTTGTAGTGAAATGAAAAGCGATTTACTCCCCAGATATAGTTGGAATTTAAGTAGTATTTCCAAACAGAAAATGGTGGATTAATTAGAACTATTTAAGAGAAATTTAACTTTTGTATTGTGCTAATGGATAATCCATTCACAATCACAGTCACAGTGCACCAGAAGAAATGGTAACGACTGATTAATTAATTAATTAATTAATTAATCACATTAACTTATATATATTGTTAGAGATAAAAGAAAATTTTGTTAATACGTATAATTGACTATTTTATTATTCTATTTTTTTAGCTACCACGTCAATTTTGACATTAAGGGTGTGTTGGTTATTAAGAGAATATTTTTTTTGAATAATTCTTTTACTTATTTTTCTGATGTTTGGTTAGTAAGGAGAAAAATTATTTCAAGAATATTTAGATAAAATTTAGACAAATATTAGGACCTCGGATTCGGAATCATGTTCCGACCTAATGCAGGACCCGATCCCTGGCTTAACATTAACCCAGGACCCCCACCTCCACCCCACCCTGCACCCCAATACTAACTTGATACACAACCCTGACCGTGACCTAACATCCAATCCCAACGCCGACTCGAGGCCACACCCGAGATCCCAACTTTGAGACTCGAGATCCAACCCCCAACCCCAACAGTCAGGCCCTAAGACTAGGCCCAAGATTCTAACCTCGAGACTAGAAACACAATCCTAACTCACCCTTGCCTGAGACCCGATCCCGACATTGAGACATGACCTAGATCTCGGGGTGAGCTGCGTTACGATGTGATAGGTTGAGGAGCTAGTGGTTAGGGACGTTTGGATGGATTAGGCAGTGAGTGGGGGATTGAAAGAGAATTTTAAAAAAAAATATTTTTGAAGCTATTTTCTTTGAATTTGAGAAAAATATTAGTCCGCTTGGGAATATTTAAGCGAACCTAACATGAGAAAATTGAAAAATGTTTCTTTCATAACGAACACCGCCAAAGTGCTACTTGTGCTATAAATCTAATTAATCGGGTATATCTACATCCTTAATTAGAGATTTCGGGTTCAAATCTAGAATAGAGTCATCTTTAGTAGGGAGTGTTATATCCATATTGTGAGACTTTTCAATTTGAATCCGGATGAGTCGGGTCAGAACAAAAGCAATTGCCTTAGGCTTGAAATACAAAAAAAATAATAGAAAAGTCACTCACCCGAAGAAAATTATTTTAGAGTCGGAATCCGTCAAGCCTCATCAACTCCGCAATAAGAGCAAGTTATGAAAGAGTCATTTAGTTGACTTTATCTCTCTTTAAAACTTTCTGGCTGATAACATTTACAACGAATCGATCTATCTTTACTATAAAATTATGCTTATCTTTACGGATATCGAACATCTGGTCAAAAACTAAAATAAAAAGTTAACTTTATTGTATATAATATTAATGTAATGGTATAATTTTCTTTTACACCATTAATCACGTAACATATATTAACACACAAAGAAATATTTTAAATAGAATTATTTTGTCAACATAAAAAATTGAAAGTTTGATCAGATGCTTGTCGGATAAAAACATATATGATCTCATCTCTTTAGAACAGTCATTTATAATTCGAAGTAACACTCAAATAATACATGAATTGTCATCATAAAAATTTG
>JACEIK010006349.1:37338-92415 GCA_018107945.1 Datura stramonium | reverse complement strand
CCTGCTGCTAAATACCTCGGTATCTGAGGTTAATTTGGATTTGGACTACGTTTGACGGCGTAATCGGGCGATAATTTATCACCACCTTCGCTCTCTCTCTATTCCTCGCGAGCTCACTGGAATTATCTGATGTGTTAATGAAAATAAACCGAAGTGGGGCTTTATATACTTGGGCCTGGACAGGCCCAACGTGTCACGGAGCCAATGCGGAGGCCCTGCCTCCGTGACACGCTGCTATCGCGGAGGGGCTCTGCCCCGTCTCCTTTCGTGATGGTTCGACAAATTTCTCGTCCGATCTTTTCCCGGGCCTTTTTCTAGCATGTATGGATTTCGAATACGCTTAACCAACACACGAATAGGCCATCTATGTGCCGGGAATTTACGGGGTATAACAGATATAGTCTTTTTCATGGGTGTGAAGCGCGCCACACTTATGACGAAGAGGCTACTAGACATTTTGGAAATGTTCCCTTCTTTCATGATCTTTGTCATGTGATGAAAAGCCTTTCTATCCTTCTAATTAGTGCTATTCGCGATTGCAAAATCGTGGCACCTCGAAGGGTGAATGGAAGGAGGAATGGAGGTGGTGTAGGCCACGAGGATGGTAACGTTACAAGCATCAGCCATCCCAACCAGTTCAGGAGCCTTAGGCACTAGAGCCAGCCGCTCATGTTGAGTTCCGAGCTTCCCTTCAGATGCTTGTGCAGGCCTTGGCCTCTCAGGTCAATCAGTAGGCCATTGCGCATGTTCCTCAAAATGGAAATGCAGCAGCGGCCAGAGTCCGAGACTTCTAGAGAATGAACCAACCGCAGTTTCTGTTGTCCAAGGTATATGAGGACCCGCATGATTTCTTTGATGAGATTGTCAAGATCACCCAGGTTATGAGGGTGGGTACTGTTGAGTGCGCAGAATTGGCCTCCTACCAGTTGAAGGGGGTTGCACATATTTGGTTCCTCCAGTGGAAGGACAGCAGGGTCGCAGGAGTAGAGGGGCTAAGTGTCAGGCTTGAGGGGTCCTAGGAGTAGGCTTGCAGATTCCAGCATTTCAGCTTGTCGCAGGTGCGGCCGAGGATACACAGGCCAGTGCTTGGCAGTGTTAGGAGCTTGTTTTGGATGTGGGAAGCCTGGACATATGTTCAAAGATTGTCCCGCTGCGAGACAAGATCAGGTTGGGGGCTTAGGCCCAACTTCTAGTTCAGCAGCCCCTCCCCCACGCACAGCACATCCGGGGGCATCTACTAGCACAGCTGGTGGGCAGCGCCAGAACAGATTCTATGCCTTAGTCACTCGTCAGGAGGCCTTACCAGATGTAGTCACTGTTATGTTGAAAGTTTTTCATGTTGATGTGTATGCTTTGCTAGATTCGGGGGCTACCCTATCTTTTTTGACACCATATATAGCCAGTAGCGTCGGAGTCAATCCCGATGTCTTATTAGAGCCCTTCTCAGTTTCTACTCTAGTAGGTGACTCAATTATAGCTAGACGGGTGTATAGAGATTGCCGGTCTTAGTTCTTCATAAGGTCACTTCAGCAGATTTGATAGAGTTAGCCATGACCGATTTCAATTTTATTCTCGACATGGATTGGCTATATGCATGTTATGCTTCTGTTAATTCTAGAACCCAGTCAATAGAGTTCATATTCCCAGGTGAGCCACTCTGAGAATGGAAGGGTAGTTCAGCGGTGCCTGTAGGTTGATTCATTTCCTATCTTAAGGCCAGAAAGATGATTTCTAAGGGTTGCATATACCATCTAGTTAGGGTTAAGGACGTGGAATCCGAGACTCCGATCATTCAGTCAGTTCCACTAGTATGTGAGTACCTGGAGGTCTTTCCTATTGATTTTCCAGGTGTCCCACCCAAGGGGGAAATTGATTTCGGCATAGATCTTCTCTGCGACACGCAACGTATTTCTAGTCTGCCTTATAGAATGGCTCCAACCGAACTAAAAGAGTTGAAGGATCTGTTAGATAAGGGCTTTATTAGGCCGAGCAAGTCTCCATGGGGTGCGCCAGTATTGTTTGTTCGGAAGAAGAACGGTTCACTTCACATGTGTATTTATTATTGGCAGTTGAATAAGGCTATTGTCAAGAATAGGTACCCCTTACACAGGATTGATGATTTGTTTGACAAGCTTCAGGGTGCCAGGTGTTTCTCCAAAATTGATCTCTAAGTTCGGATATCACCAGCTCAGGGTTCGGGAGAGTGACATCCCAAAAACCTCTTTCAGGACTAGGTATGGTCACTACGAATTTGTTGACATGTCTCTTTGACTAACCAATGCTCCTGAAGCTCTTATGGATCTAATGAATAGGGTGTTCAAGAAATATCTAGACATGTTTGTGATTGTGTTTATCGATGATATCCTCATATACTCTCGAAGCGAGGAGGAGCATGCCGCTCACTTGGGAATAGTGCTGCCGACTCTCAAGGATCGTCAGTTGTATGCAAAGTTTAGTACGTGCGAGTTTTGGATGGACTCGGTGGAATTTCTAGGCCATGTGGTATCAAGTGAGGGTATAAAGGTAGATTCGCAGTAGATCAATGCAGTAAAGAATTGGCCTAGACCAGTGAACCCATCAGATATCAGGAACTTTTTGGGCTTAGCAGGTTATTATCGGAGATTCATTGAGGTCTTTTCATCAATTGCATCTCCTTTGACTAGGTTGACTCAGAAAAAGGTAAAGTTATAATGGCCGGAGGCTTGTGAGAAAAGCTTCCAGGAATTGAAGGCTCGACTCACTTCAGCACTAGTGTTGACCCTACCCAAGGGTATGGATGGCTTTGATGTGTATTGTTATGCTTCGAGAATCAGATTTGGGTGTGGGTTTATCCAGCATGGGAAAGTGATAGCATATGCCTCAAGAAAGTTGAAAATCCATGAGAAGAATTATCTGACCCATGATCTTGAGTTGGCCGTGTGGTGTTCTCCTTGAAGTTATGTCGACATTACTTGTATGGGGTCCACATGGTTGTATTCACGGATCACAAGAGCTTACAATATGTGTTCACGCAGAAGGATCTCAATCTTTTGCAAAGGAGGTGGTTAGAGTTATTAAAGGACTACGACATGAGTGTCCTTTACCACCCGGAAAAGGCTAATGTGGCTGCGGATTCACTTAACAGGCTCTCTATGGAGAGTGTGTCCCACGTTATGAGGGAAAGAAGGAGTTGGTGAAAGATGTCCATCAACTTGCAAGGTTAGGAGTTAGATTGGTCGACTCGACCGATGATGACGTTATTGTACAGAATGGATCAGAGTCGTCCTTGGTGGTTTATGTCAAATCTAGGCATGATGAGGATTCGATTTTGAGGAAATTGAAGGAAGCGGTGCGGAGTCAAAAGGTAGAGGTCTTCGCCCAAGGGGGAGATGGTGTGCTAAGATACCAGGATCGTCTATGTGTCCCAAACATTGAGGATTTAGGGGTTGAATATTGCATGAGGCACATGGTACCAGATATTGTATCAATCTGGGATCCACAAAGATGTATCCGGACTTGCGAGATATCTATTGGTGGGATGGTATGAAGAAGGATATTGAAGAATTTGTAGCTAAGTGCCCAAACTATCAGCAAGTGAAAGTTAAGCATCAGAGATCGGGACTTCAGGCTATAAACATTCCGACTTGGAAGTGGAAAGAGATTAATATGGATTTCATTACTGGTCTACCTCATACCCAGCGATAATATGACTCCATTTGGGTGGTGGTCGATAGGTTAACAAAGGCTGAACACTTTCTACCGGTCAAAACCACAGATTCAGTAGATGATTATGCCAAATTATGTATTCGGAGTTGGTTCGACTTCATGAAGTGCCCTTGTATATTATCTAAAACCGAGGTACTCAGTTTACCTCTCAGTTTTGGCAGTCTTTTCAAAAAGGTCTTGGGACTTAGGTAAAGCTCCGCACAGCATTCCATTCGCAAATGGATGGTCAGGCGGAGCGGACAATTAAAACTCTCGAGGACATGTTTAGAGCTTGTGTGATGGACTTTATAGGTAGTTGGGATGATCACTTGCCTTTGATCGAGTTTGCTTACAATAACAACTATCACTCCAGCCTCCAGATGGCACCGTTTGAGGATCTTTATGGACTGAGGTGTAGATCGCCCATCAGATGGTTTGAAGTTGGGGAAGCCTCTATGATAGGGCCTAATTCGGTTTATGAGGCCATGGTAAAGGTTCAGTTGATAAGGGACAGTCTGAAGACCGCTCAAAGTCGTCAGAAATCATATGCTGATGGGAGGAGAAGAGATCTGGAGTTTGGGGTGGATGATAGGGTATTTCTAATGGTATCTCCCATGAAGGGAGTCATGCGGTTCAGAAACAAAGGGAAACTCAGTCCCCGCTATGTTGTACCCTACTGGGTTATGAGACGGGTTGGTAAAGTGATGTATGAGTTGGACTTGCCATAAGAGTTGTCTTCAATATATCTCGTGTTTCATGTGTCACTTTGAAAAAGTTCTTGGGTGATCCAACTTTAGTAATTCCGGTGGACATCATTGGGGTAAAAGATAGCCTCAGTTATGAAGAATTTCCCGTTGAAATCTTGGATCGTCAGGTTCGGAAGTTAAGGAACAAAGAACTAGCTTTAGTGAAGATCTTATGGAGAAATTAGCATGTCGAGGGAGCTACGTGGGAAGCCGAAGTGGATATGATGACTCGACATCTACGTGGGAAGCCGAAGTGGATATGATGGATAAATACCCATATTCTCTACTGGCTCAGTCTCGACTTGAGGTATCAGTTCTGCTCTATGACTCTATTTAGTTTTCATTTTTAGTTCATGTGTTCAAATTTCTTTTATGTGTATGGATGTGTATGTAGGGTCTGAATTCAGTTCAGCTATGTGGTTCCTTTTAGAGGTAGTTATTCCGTGAAAATTTCAGTTAAAATAATTAGTATTTGAGTGTGATAATTATACATTTCTATTGTCTACTTGTTTCTAACATTCGAGGAGGACCTGGGAGTTGAAACGGGGAAAATTGGAAAATGGTGCTTCAGTAGCAGGATGAGTCATTGGACGACTCGTGAAGAGACCCCACGAGTCATCATGTGATGCGTGGGGAGGCCTGGATGAAATGAAGGTTGGAGGTCCCCACGGGCGTGGGAACGACTCGTGGTCAAGCACCACGAGTCGTCAAGTTAGCTGTGGGGTGAAGTTGAAAAATAAAATGGAAGGATAGACCATTGTACCTAACAGGACGACCTCACGAGTTGTGATCAGTCCCAATGATTCATGAGGTGAGTCATGATGAAGCAATGTGAATTTTCATTTGATGCTAAGGTAGTGTACATGATGGGAGGTGACCAAGAATCGTGGTCTCGAGGAACGAATCATTACGGCACCCGTTACGAGCCCTAAAGGATCTGTTAACCAATGTACTTGACGAACGACTTGACTAGTCGTGGCACTTCATGACGAGTCGTCAGGTCCCTCATTAGGACCCCCTGACAGTTAATTTTAGCGATTTTAGTAAGGGCTTTTCCGTAATTTCAGAATCCTAGGGGCCTATACTATGTCGTTTAAGACTCTTAGTGGGTTTTTAGTAGAGGAAAACCTATTCTATGTCATTCTTTCCATGCATGCAAATTTGATGGTTTGAGGAGGTGATTCAAGGAAAAATATCAATGTTTCCATTGGATTCTCAGCTTGGGCAATTAGAAGGTGTTAGAATTCACCATTCCCAGGTAAGTAAGGCTATGAGTGGGTGTCTCCTTTCATACCCATGCCCAATTTCTATCAAATCATGATAATTGCCTATGATCAAGTATGGGGTTTCACCCAACAGCATGATTCTTCAATCTCTGTACATGGGTATGATTAGATTGACTTTATATTGATGAATTACGAAGCATGGGAAGATTCTAAAGTGTTTAAATACAAAAAATTGCTTTCCTAAAATCTTGAATCGAAAATGCTCATGGATGAAAAGTTCATAAAAGAAGTGAATGATCATGAATGTATGATTGTGATAAGATTTGATGATGAAAAGCATGTTTCTAAAGCTACCCATTATTATTGATGTTGTTTTCAAAATGAATTTAGTAGTTCCGAGTATGATAAAGCTTTGGAAAATGCCCACATATCGATTTAAAATTATGATTTTTCTCGAAATAAACTTACCCCATTGTTTGGAGTGAAGTCTCTCAAATTTCATGATTTCTAGCTTGTGGTATGTTGAGTTAACTATTCCTTTATGTAGCTTACCATATGATATGGAGTAGATGTTCCCACCGATATTTGAGCTTGTGTTATGTTTTGAAATAAAGCTTCTCATATGCATAAATTCATAATTGAGATATATGTCATTTTTGAGCTTTGTCAAAGGACAATGTTGAGCTTCATTTTCATATCATGTCGAGTCTATGCATGATTTCATTATGAGCTTTGTCAATAGACAATGTTGAGCTTCGTTTCATACGATGTTGAGTTATGTATGCTATTGAGCTTCGTCAAAAGACAATTTTATGGTTTGTCAATAGACGATGTTGAGCTCCATTATATACGATGTAGAGCATAGCATGTTTTTGGGAGAAGAGTCTAACACCGAGTGGGTTAAGGGTCGATCACCCTATGCCCTAGAACTACACGCCAATGTAGGTTGATATTATTGTAATATTGGAACCTCCCTTGTGAGATATCCCCGACCTAATTGACCCTTAATCTTGATATCGATATCATGGTAGCGTCCTTAGCCCTGGCAAGGTTTTGGACAGCTCTGCCCACATGAGTGTGATTGTCGGGACCACGTAAGCTCTATCATGGTATGTCGGTTAAGTGAAGAGTCTCCCATTGTCTATATCATTCAGATTTGCATATTCATTACTCATGATGATTACTTTATGCATGCATGTTCTAAAAGCAAGGTTTGACTCATTGTTCGGCTTTTAAATATAGATGTTATGTTTTCAAATTTGAGTCATTAGTCGATCATAATGTTATAGAGCTATGCATGGTCATGTTATGATAAGATTACGATTTTAGAATGAGTGCATGTAGCCCTTCTTCTCCGACTTGAAAGCTATTGAATATGTTATGAAATGTTTTAAATGCTTGATTTTACTTAATACGGTTTTACTTATCTTGTATACTCGGTATATTCCACGTAATGACCGCATACTTTCTATGTTGTATTGTTTCATGATACGGGACTAGACTCATAAACCCATTTCGATCTGTCGGCTCAGCGTCCCTTATCAGCTCAACATTGGTTAGTCCTCATCTTTCGAGACTAGACTCTCGGTTTTCATTTCATATTTCATATTGGATGTCGTTGAGTTAGTTGGTCTAATCCCATCAACTCGTCAGGATTAGAGGCTTTGGACTTATGTATGTGTAGCTTTGGATATTATTTTGATGTGTTGTTGTATGAGACTTCGAGTTTATATTTATGGTTTCTAATTCTTATTCCATGGAGTCGACTTGGGGTCTCTCGGGGTCCCTTGTTACGTGTCTATGATCTGGGCCTCACGTTCGGAGTCGTGACAAACTGTTATCAGTATAGGTTTTGATGTGTCCTAGAGAGTCTAAAATACGCATTAGGTAGAGTATTTTTCATAGGTGTCAGAGCGTGCCACACTTATGACGAAGGCTACTAGATGTTTAGGAAATGTTCGCTTATTTCAAATCTATGTCGTGCGGTTAAAAGCCTTTCTATCCTTCTAATTTGTGTTATTCGCGATTGCGAGAATCATGGCTCCTCGAAGATTGAATGGAAGGAGGAATAAAGGTGGTGTAGGACACAAGGATGGTAACGGTTATGCATGTTTAGCCTCACCGGTTCGGGAGCCTCGAGCGCTAGAGCATTCTCATGCTGATTGTTTGCCCTTCGAATGATTGCGTAGGCCTTGGCCGCTCGGAGTCAATCAGCGGGCCGTTGTGCATGTTCCTTAAAGCGGCAATGCAATGGCGTCCACGAGTCGATACTTCTTGAGAATGAACCGGCGAAGTTCTGTTGTCCAAGGTAGATGAGGACTGTAGTTTTACGTTGATGAGATTCTCAAGATCACCGAGGTTATGGGGGTGGAGTGAGTGTTGAGTGCACAAAAGTTGGACTCCTACGCGTTGAAGGGGGTTCGCGCATATTTGGTTCTTCGGTAGATGGACAACGGGTGGGTAGATTAAATCACATGGGAAGAGTTTCAAGTTGCATTCCCAAAATCAATTCTTCCCTTGAGAGATGAGGGAGATGACGGATGAGTTCATGAATTTAAATCAAGAGAAGGACCAGCTATTCAAATACCTTTGAGTTCACCCAACTATCAAAAGTATTCCCAGGTTAGTGGCCGGCCAGGCGGATGCGGGTGTGCCCGGTTATACATGGAATAGCGGGTTACTTGGACAAGGGCCCCAACATGCAGGCTATGCTCCATCGGGGCATGGACTTTCCTCGCATAGTGTTGTACGCCCAGATGGAGGTAGCACATTAGAGAGGGAGGCGAGAGGTCCCGGGAGGCGAGGACCATGGGTTCTCTGGCGAGGTCGGTGGTGAGCATCGACGGGATACCCACCGTGATCATCGACCTAACATCTTGCTTGAGTGTGCCATCTAGACAGACACTTGATCATAGGGGCAAGCATAAAATCGAGTGTCCTAGAAGTAGGCATGCCGATTCCAGCATTTAAATTTGTCACAAGTCGGCGAGGACACACAAGCAAGTGCTTGGAAGGGTTAGGAGCTTGTTTTGGATGTGGGCGGTCTGGACATATGCTCGAGAGGTGTCCCAGCCGCGAGACGAGAATCGGGTTGGGGGCCGAGGCCCGGCTTCTAGTTCAGCGGCCCCTCCCCTACACATAGCACATCGGGGGCATCTACTACTTGAGTGGCGGGCGGCCTGAGAATAGATTCTGTGCCAGCTGCTGCAGGGAAACAGGAGGCTCTGTCATGATCCCTTAGGTATGTTGAAATTTTTCATGTTGATGTGTGTATGCATTGCTAGATCCGGGGGCTACCCTATTTTTGTGACACCATATATAGCCGGTAACTTTGGGAATCGGTCCGTGTCTTATCGAGCCTTCTAAGTTTCTACTCTAGTAGGAGACTCAATTATAGCTATACGAGTGTATAGAGATTGCCGTCTCGATTCTTTATAAGGTCACCTAAGCATTTTTGATAGAGTTAGCCATGACCAATTTCGATGTTATTCTCGGCATGGATTGGCTATATGCATGCTATGCTTCGATTGGTTGTAGAACCGTCACTAGAGTTGATTCTCGGGTGATCCGAGTCTTAAATGGAAGATGATTTAGTTATTCTTACTTTGTAGGTTGATTCATTTCCTGCAAGGCCGAAAGATGATTTCTAAGGGTTGCACATACCATCTAGTTAGGGTTAAGGGCGTGGTGTAGAAACCCCGATCATTCCGATCGGTTCCGGTAGTATGTGAGTACCCGGAGGTCTTTCTACGTGATTTGCCAAGTGTCCCACGAGTAGGAGATTGAATTCGGCATGGGAGATCTTCTCCCGACACCTGACCTATATCTATTCCACCTTACCGAGAATGGCTCAGTGAAATTTAAAAAAGTTGAAGGATCTATTAGATAAGGGCTTTATTCGGCGAGAGAATACTCCATAAAGTGCGCCGGTATTGTTTTGTTTGGAAGAAGGGTGGTTCCCTTTGCATGTGTATTGATTATCGGCGGTTTAATAAGGTTATCATCAGAACATGTAGCCCCTTACCAAGGATTGATAATTTGAATGACAAGATTAAGGTTTCAGTGTTTCTCCAAAATTGATCTAGTGCGGATATCACCGGCTCGGGGTTCGGGAGAGTGACATCGAAGCAGCTTTGAATTTAGAGTATGATCACAACGAATTTGTTTTCATGTCGTTTGGACTAGCAATTCTCCTATACAGCTTTTATGGATCTAATGAAAAGGGTGTTCAAGGCATATCTAGACATGTTTGTAATTGTGTTTATCGGCTTGATATCCTCATATACTCTCGGAGCGAGGAGGAACATGCCGCTCACTTGAAATTAGTGCTTTGGGGACTCTCAAGGATCTCGGTTGTATGCAAAGTTGATAAGTGCAAGTTTTGGTTGGACTCGGTGGAATTTCTAGGCCATGTGGTATCAAGTGAGGTATAAAGGTAGATTCGCAAAGATCGGCGGTAAGAATTGGCACAGACTAGTGAACCCATCTTATATCAGGCTTTTTGGGCTTAGCGGGTGATTATCGGATATTCATTGAGGCTTTTCATGAATTGCATCCCCTTTGGCAGGTTGACTCGAGAAAAAGGTAAGTTCCAATAATTCGGTGGCTTGTGTGAAAAGCTTCCAAGAATTGAACGCTCGACTCACTTTACTTGATAGTGTTGACCCTGCAGGTACAGTGGCTTTGTTGTATGTTGTGATGCTTCGAGAATCGGACTTGGGTATGTGTTGATGCAGCATGGGAAAGTGATAGCATATGCCTCGGGAACAATTGAAATCCATGAAAAGACTTATCCGACCCATGATCTTGAGTTGGCCGAAGTGTTGATCGCCTTGAAGTTATGGCGGCATTACTTGTATGGGGTCCACATAGATGTATTCATGGATCAAAAGAGCTTAGAATATGTGTTCCACGTAGAAGGATCTCAATCTTCGTCAAAGGAGGTGAGATTAGGTTATTAAAGGACTACGACATTAGTGTCCTTTACCACTCGAGGCAAGGCTAATGTGGTTGCGGATGCACTTAGCGAGCTCTCTATGGAGAGTGTGTCCCATGTGGATGAAGGAAAGAAGGAGTTGGTGAAAGATTTCCATCGACTTGCAAGGTTAGGAGTTATATTGGTAAATTCAACCAATGGCGGCATTGTTGTGCATAATGGATCGGAATCGTCCTTGGTGGTTGATGTCAAAATCTAGGAAAAGATTAGGATCAATTTTAAGGAAATTGAAACGGTGCGGAGTCAAAAGGTGGAGGTATTCTCCCAAGGGGAAACCCAGTACTACGATACCGGGGTCATCTATGTGTCCCAGGCGTTGAAGTTGTGAGTCAAATATTGCATGAGGCACATGGTACCAGATATTCTATCCATTCGGGATCCACAAAGATGTATCGAGACTTGCGAGAACTCTATTGGCGGGGATGGGATGAAGAAGGATATTGCCGAATTTGTAGCTAAGTTCCCAAACTATCGGCAAGTGAAATTCGAGCATCGAGAGGCGGGAGGTGTACTTCGGGATATCGACATTCCCACTTGGAAGTGGGAAGAGATTAATATGGATTTCGTGCTGGTCTACCTCATGCCAGAGCAATGACTCCATTTGGGTGGTGGTCGATAGGTTAACGAAGAGGCTGCGCGCTACGCCGGTCAAAACCCTGGTCCAACTAATGATTAGGCCAAATTGTATATTCGGGGTTGGTTCGACTTCGTAGGTGCCCTTGTCTATTATTTCCGACCGAGGTACAAACCTCAGTTTTGGTAGTCTTTTCAAAAGGGCTTGCAGGACTCATGTTAAGCTTAGCACGGCATTCCATCTGCAAATGGATGGTCGAGGTGGAGTGGACAATTTAAACTTTCGAGGACATGTTGAGAGCTTGTGTGATGGACTTTAAAAGAAGTTGGGATGATCTTGCCTTTGTCCGAGTTTACTTACAATAACGGCCTATCACTCAGGCCCTCGGATAGCGCAGATTCGAGCTCTTCCAAGCCAGTGTAGATCGCCCATCGAGATAGTTTGAAGTTAGGAAAGCATATGATAGGGCATTCGGTTTATAGCGCCATAGTAAGGATTCCCGATTGATAAGGGGCCAGTAGCCCTTTCGAAGTCATCATAAATCATATCTTTGATAGGAGGAGAAGAGATCTGGAGTTTGGGGTGGACAATAGGGTATTTCTAAGTATCTCCCATGAAGGGATTAATGAGATTTGGAAAGATAGGGAAACTCGGTCCCTACTATATTGGTCCCTACGGGTTGTGAAAGGTTAGTAGAGAGTAGCGTATAGAGTTGGACTTGCGATCGGAGTTGTCTTGATTACATCCCATGTTTTTATGTCACTTTGAAAAACACTTGTATGATCAACTTTAGTAATTTCGGTGGATAGAGTTGGGGTAAAAAGATAACCTCGGTTTTGAAGTTCGTTGAATTCTTTGATCATCGGAGTTCGGAAGTTAGGAACAAAGTAGCTTGATTAAAAGGTCTTATGGAGAAATCAACATGTCGAGGGGAGCTAGGTGGGAAGCCATGGATATGGTGGCTAAATACCCACATTTATTCTCTCACGCTCGATTTCGACTTGGTATCAATTACATTCTATGATTCTATTTAGTTTTCATGTTCGATTCATGTGTTTAAGTTTATTTTATGTGTATGGATGTGTATGTGATGTCTGAATTCGGTTCGGCTATGTGGTTCTTTTAGGAGGTAGTCATTGGTGAAATTTTCGGTTAAAATAATCGGTATTGGAGTGTGATAATTTTACATTTCTATTGTCACCTTGTTTCTAACATTCGGACGAATGTTCCCCAAGGAGGAGATATTGTTATACCCATAGAATTCAAGAATCGGACTCGGGATTTGAAACGGGGAAAAACTAGAAATGAGGTGCTAGTACCGGTTGCAGGACAAGTCGTTGGACGACTAGTGAAGAGAACCCGCAGTTGTCATGTGACTGTGTGGAGGCCTAGATGAAATGAAGGTTATGCGTCTCCACGGGCATAGGAGCGACAAGTGGTCCTTCATACAGTAAGTCAAGTTAGCCGTGGTGTGAAGTTGAAAAATAAAATAGAAGGATCTGCTAGTGTACACTAATGGGAGGACCTAGCTAGTCGTGGTGGGTCCAATGACTCGTGGTGAGTCGTGATGAAGCAAGGTGAATTTTCATTTGATTCTAGGCAATGTACATGACGGGAGGTGACCACAGTCGTGGTCTGAGCAATCATTACGGTACCCGTTATGAGCCACAAGGATCTGTGAACTAGTGTACTTGACGAACCCTTGCGTCGTGGCCCATCATGACAGTAGTCGGTCCCTCATTGGGACCCCGGCGGGTTAATTCCGGTGATTTTGGTAAGGGCTTTTTTCACTTAATTTCTGAATCATGAGGCCTATACTACGTCGTTTTAAGACTTATTTTAGTGGGTTTTAGTAGGGGAAAACCTGTATAAGTCATTCTTGCCATACATGCAAGTTTGAAGGTTTGAGGAGGTTATTCAATAAAAAATCTCAATGTTTCCATTGGAATCTTAACTTGAAATTAGAAGGTGTTAGAATTCACCATTGCCAGGTATGTAAGGCTATGAGTAGGTGTCTCCTTCACCCATGCCCAATTTCTTGCAAATCATTAATTCGTATGATCAAGTATGAGGTTTCACCCAAGCGCATGGTCTTCCAATCTCTATACATGGTATGATTAGATTAACTTTATGTTGATGAAATGCGAAGCTTGGGAAGATTCTAAATTGTTTAAATACAAAAAAATTGTTTTCCTAAAATCTTGAATCTAAAATGTCCATGGATGAAAAGTTCATAAAAGAAGTGAATGATCATGAAACTATGACGATGATGATGAAAAGCGTGTTTCTAAAGCTACCCATGATTATGATGTTGTTTTCAAAATGAATTGAGTAGTTCGAGTATGATAAAGCTTTGGGAATTCCCATGTCGATTTAAAAGATGATTTTTCGAAATAAACTTACCACATTGTTTGGTGAAGTCTCTCAAATTTTGTGATTTCAGCTTGTGGTATGTTGAGTTAAATATTCCCTTTTTGTAGCTTACCACATGATTTGGAGTAGATGTTCCACCGATGTTTGAGCTTGTGGTATGTTTTGAAATAAAGCTTCTCATATGCATAAATTCATAATTTAGATATATGTCATTATTGAGCTTTGTCAAAGGACAATGTTGAGCTTCAGTTTAATATGATGTCGAGTCAATGCATGATTTCATTTATGAGCTTTGTCAATAGAAAATATTGAGCTTCGTTTCATACGATTTGGAGTTATGCATAATGTTGAGCTTCGTCAAAGAGATGATGTTGAGCTTCGTCAATAGACGATGTTGAGCTTAGATTATATACGAGGTAGAGTATTGCATGTATTTGGGAGAAGAGTCTAGCAGGCGGGTTAAGGGGTCGATCACCACATGCCCAAAAAACTATACGCCAACGTAGGTTGATACTATTATAATATTGGGACCTCCCTTGTGACTATCCCCGGTCCGATTGGCCCTTGACTTGATATCGATATCATAGTAGCATCCTTAGCCACGACAAGGTTTTTATTAGCTCTACCCACTTAGTGTGATAGTCAGGACCACATAAGCTCTATTGTGGTATGTATCGGTAAAGTGAAGAGTCTCCCACTATCTTATATCATTGATTTGCATATTCATTACTCATTATTATTACTTTACGTATGCATGTTCTAAAAGCAGGTTTGACTCGTTGTTCAACTTTTAATGTCATGCCCCCGCCTTTGGAGGCATTACTAGTACTGCAGTGCCCTACTAGGACTTGAACTACTAAGCTAGCGAGCCTAAGCACCTCGGTGTAGAGTGGCTCTAACTACAGAATCAAGAAAACAGGCTATATAGCGAGTGTAATACAACCCCGTAGGCAGGCCTATAGCCATAATGAAAATAAAAAACTAACCAGAGACAAACGAACACGGGGTCCTATGCGGGACGACAAGGCCTCCATGATATCTGATTATAGCTGGAAAGAAAATCGGATGCTAAGCTAGAGGCTATGACCTATAAGACCACCAATCAACAGCTAAACAAGGCCCCACACCGCCAACACACATTGTCTAAATATATATGGGCCCCTTACGGCCAGGTATCAACTAACCACGGGGAAGTAATGCAATACATAAGACTCTAGAATTTAATAAGATGGCCGGGACGGGGCCCCGACCTACCCATCTTGTACAAACAAAAGAATTAAACCTCTATCACAAAAGCTCGGAAGAAAGGAGGCGTGGCTCTGTCTGTTGACTAGAACTTCTGAGGGATGCATCGTCATGTGTACACACCCAGCGGGTAATGCGGCACCCCAAAATAGGGCGTTAGTACATGATGTAGTATAAAGAAAGCATTAACTAAAAACAAATGAATGTAAGAAAAATAGAGGCGACAATAGGCGCGTAAGGAAAAAGGGTAGAAGTTAACTAAAGTAGTGGAATCAAGACTAAACATAACTATAATAAGGAGGGTAGGGTCATGCGACAAATGAGGGCACATCCTATTGTCTAACTATTATTAACTAAAAACAGGCATCAAACCTTACTGGCCCCCATAAGCCGGGAAGGTACAATTAGCACAAAACAACCCACGGGCCCCGAAATTTAGCCTAGTGAGTACACCTTAATCTGTTTACTCCTATCCGAGTCATACGAGTCAACTTCCCAATGTAAGCATCTGCCGTCCCCTAGGTCTGGTGGGCCCGGTTTGGGCCGACTATGGTGTACCTAGAAATGCGGAGGACTCACGATATCTACACCCGGGCGTAAGTGCTCAACGGGGTGTGTATAAGCCACCGCAACAAATATGAGGATCTGGCTCCCATTTGTCCCTTGCGGATGACATGCCGCTCTGTGTAGAGAGGCGTATCACGCCCCAGAACAAGTGAGCACGGCTATTAACCACAGAGGCGGTCACGGAAGCTATACAGGT
This sequence comes from Datura stramonium, assembly GCA_018107945.1. Classification (NCBI taxonomy): domain Eukaryota; kingdom Viridiplantae; phylum Streptophyta; class Magnoliopsida; order Solanales; family Solanaceae; genus Datura; species Datura stramonium. The sequence continues at coordinate 76,808 of JACEIK010006349.1, read as the reverse complement.
AATCCAGTCCAAACAATACAATTACAATTCTCAACTAACAACAACTACACATGATAACATATACGACATGCTTGGTAGAGATTCATCTTGGATTACTATCTTTGAAAAACTAACTATGAAAGAGAATGCCTTAACATGCCTCGTTCGCTTTTACCAATGGCAGAGTTCGGCTAGTATTCAGTACATTCTTCCTAACTGAAATCTTGTTACTAGAAAGATAGGACTAGTTTTAACACTAATTTCGGCAAAAAGGAAAACTTTATATATAGATATTAACTATATTTTCTATTTTACAGAACACGGTCGAAACCTCATTATTTCTCGAAGGTATAGAAGGGAGAAATTCTTTCTTTACTTGAGATCGTATTGACACTAGTTTGGAGCAATTCCAACGGCTTTGGCTTGGAGGAACTGACGATTTCGCCGGGCGAGCCCGCGAAACTAACTCATTAGAAATGCTCACTGCAGCCTTATACTTGATGCAGAAGTTAATTTGAATTTCGATGGCGTTTAGCGGCGTAATCGGATTAAAATTAAATCTTTCCTTCGTCTCTCAACCTCTGCACAGTCGTATATGTTTGAGAAATATCATGAAAGTTTAAGGGTGAGCCTATATACTTGAAGTAGATGCAAGGCAATGGTACGGCCAGCGCTTAGATTTGACTACATGCCACATTGGCTAACGTAGAGGAGCTGCTCCGTGCCCCTTTGCCCCGGCTTGGATTGGCCTCCTCTTGCCGAAATCCCAACTCCGCACTCATTCAGCCTTTCCCAGGCCCTTTCCTAAATGCGTATGGCACTCTGAAACTCTCGGCCAACGTGCGAATGGGGCCAGACTAAATGTCTACTAGAATCCACGGGGTGTAACATTTAAATACAAATTTTATGTTTCATCTTTGAGTCATTAGAGTCGGTCATGATGTTAATAAGCTATACATGGTCATGTTATAATAGTTACGATTTTAGAAGGCCAGTGCATGTAGCCCTTCTTCTCAACTTGAAGATTATGATATGTTATGAAGTGTTTTAAATGCTTTATTTTAATTAAGCGATTTTACTTACCTTGCATACCAGGTACATTCCACGTGCGGCCGCATACTCTATGTATGCTCGTTTCGCAATCTGAGACCCCAGGCTGCGGCTTCGGCCCGATCTTAATCGACTTTTCGGTGTCATATGGCTCGAGTTGGTGAGTCCCTCATCTTTCGAGGACTAGATCTCAATTTTCATTTCATATTTCGAGATTACGGTATCGTTGAGTTAGTTGGGTCTTGTCCCATCAACTCACATCTAGATTAGGAGCTTTGGACATGTATGTGTAACTTCAAGTATTTCGATGTCTTTGTTGTATGAGACTTCAGTTTATATTCATGGTTTCTTCATGTTTATTAATAAGTTAGTTGAATGCTTATGCCATGGATCGACTTGGGGTCTCTCGGGGTCCCTTGTACCGTGTCTACGATCGGGCCTTCGTTGGTCGTGACAAACTTTGTGTGAAGGCCATAGTTTGATGTGTCCACAAGGAGTATAGCTTGTTAGGTAGAGTCTTTTCATGGGTGTGACGCACCACACTTATGATAAAGAGAGCAACTAGACGTTGGAAATGTTTCCTTCTTTCATGATCTATGTCGTGCGATGAAAAGCCTTTCTATCCTTCTAATTCGCTATTCACGATTGCGAATCATGGCACCTCAAGGGTGAATCGAAGGAGGAATGGAGGTGGTGTAGGCCACAGGATAGTATGATTATGAGTATTAGCCGGCCTCACGGTTTGAGCCTTAGACATAGAACCCATTGCTCATCTTTGGTTGTTGCCCTTCGGATGCTTGCATAGGCCTTGACACGTTCATGTAAATTAGTAGTGTTGAGTGCGCGAGTTGGCCTCTACCCGGTTGGGGTTGCGCATATTTGGTTCCGCCGGAGTGGAAGACGGTAGGTTCGTAGGGCAGAGTCGTCCCTTAGAGGAGGAGTTCCCGGGTTGCATTCCTAGATGGGTTCTTCACTCGAGATGAGGGAGATGAAAGCGCATTGTTCGTGAATTTAAATCATGGAAGGATATTTGTTCATGAGTACACCTTGAGTTCACCCACCTATATAAATGCCCCGAGTGAATGGACAATGAGCGAACGCAGGTGAGCGATTTGCCATGGTATAGCGGATTGCCCAGAATAAAGAATTTGCTTGGGATGGCTATGCTCCATTAGGACATGGACTTTCCTCGCATGCATTGTATGCCCGAGATAAGGCAACACATTCGAGGAGAGGAAGGCCAAGAGGGCCGGGAGGCTGAGGACCATAAATTCTCTCGGCGAGTCGGTGGTGGGCATCAACAGCGGAACCCACAGAGATCATCAATCCCGGCATCTTTAGCATTGAGTGTGCCATCTAGACCACAACATGATCGGGCGTCGAGCTTGAGGGTCCTAGTAGTAGGCCCAAATATTCCTAGCATTTCATCTTATCTACAAGCCAGTCTAGTAGAGTCTTTTTATAAATGTGTTGTGCACCACATTTTATAAGAACGAGGCTATGAGGCATGATAGTATAATTTACCCCTCCTTCTTCTCGGATCGTGCTATAGAGCCGAGGTTGTATAGGGATGAGTCCTAAACTTTCATTTATTATGTATATCTAGAGTAATGTTTGATATGGGATAGACTTAGTCAATATCATGTCGGCTATGATGAGGATAAGTGCAGTGAGTGCCACAATTGGGGATAATCACCGGAAAGCGGCAGAATGTCTTTTTAGCCTCCAGGCATCACTCTGGGGGCACCGGGGGCATCTCGAAGGTAACATATATGCAACATCGTCCCTAGTTCCTTCTTTAGCCTCAGAATCAGGAGGAATTGATATAGTATTTATATGAGTTGACTCACTTGGTAGACAACTAAATTAGATAGGGACAGTTATTAGTGTTGGATTACTTGAAATACGCGAAGGGTGGTGCGAGGTTTGTACCTCTAGCCTTTAGAGTTGTTAGAATCTGTTACCTTGGCCCCCATTATAGAATGATAGGGTTATTTCTCACTTCCAAGTTTGTTCTTTCGGTACAATAGCGCAAATATCAATGACATGTTGCCTAGAATAAATAGTAAAGGAGGTAGAATTGTTGATTGAAGTTGAAAGTGGTTGAGACCCCTAGTGTTTACAAAGTTAGCTAGACCCTCACGGTAGTAAATCGGGAGGGCAATTAAGATTGCTAGTAACATCCAGTACGCGTCGAATCCAAGTAAGAAATGAACTCCCCAACAATCGCAGGTTTAAAATAAAAAATAGACTAACCCTAGTAGTGTGCTAGTGGCGAAGAATAGTAGCTATGGCCCTAGTTTGTTATGTCGTAGGATAGAGAGACTACATCAATGAAATTGGCCCGAGTGCGGGTCGGAACGATATAGGTTTTGTGAGACTTGGTCAGGTAATATCCTTGTTAGTAAGATGCGGGGGGCTTGAACCTAGATTTCGACCTACAAAAAGTAAGGGGAAGGAGCGAGTATCTAACTTTGGAGAGAACAAAATCACCTCCAAGTTGTAGTAGGTTGTGAGCATGGGACCAACGCTACGAATGTCGAGAAATAAGCATCAAGCCGACATTTTAAGGATAGTGAGGTTGTAACCTAAAATACTGCAACATCACCATTAATTGTGGAAGTAAAGGGTGATGACACGGAGACTCTAACCTAGTACAACCCATAGACAAGGCGGTGGGAAGTCATTGGCCTCTGAGATAATAAAGGGGCGGAGTCGTGAGACCCAAAGGTCAAATGCATTCCAAAGTGGCGAGGACATTGTTAGTAGACTATGGAAAAGGTGCACCATTTCCGTTATCCCTCCACCCGAGTTCAACAAAAATGCATCAAGTGGTAAAGAGAGACATACTGATGGGAAAAAGGAAGATATTGTTGAGTCATAACCGAGCTCAATGAACGACGGGGAAGAAATTTGGACAACGAACCGAGCGGGGCCAATACAAGAGATGGTTGTGCCTATAATAAGAGTGGAGGGTAATCAACATGAATATAGTTATAGAGTTATCTCGTACCCAGTGTAAATTGACCTTGGCCTGAGTCGTGTAGAATGGCTAACAAGATCAAATATTGTCTCGCCGGAGAAGGAGCTTATGTTTAGACTAAAGATTATGTCGAGTTAAATGACTAAGAAGTAGTTTGGCTATGTGGAGCCCTAGTATTTAATAAATTTTGACAGAGGGCACAGCTCAAACTGGAGTTGCAGGAAGAATTTGCTAGAATAAGGCGGGGACACGAGGTTAATTTGAGCACAACATTCAACCCTCAGACAGATAGACAAGTCCAGAATAAGTGCACAATTCGGGTGATGAGGATATGTACGGGCATGTGTGATAAACTTAAGAGGAATTTGGGACAACATCTACCCCTTATCAATTTGCATAGCAAAAGTTATCATTTTGCAATCTAGATGGCATCTTATGAGGCCTTATACGGGAGGAAATGCGGGTCCCCTATCCAAACAGATTCCCCGAATTAAGGGAGTGAGGTTAATCGGAGCATTATGATTCACTAGTAAGAAGACAAAGTAAAACTCATCGGAAGATAGTTCTTGAAAGCCTGAAATTAGCCATATGTCTTACTCTAAATATACAGTCGTAGAGACTTAGAATTCAAGGTTGTGATTGGGTATTCGTCAAAGTTTCACCGATGAAGGGCATGAGATTTGGTAAGAAGAAGGGCAAGCTTAGCTCTAGATTAATTGGTAGTATCGGATCCTCCGGAGGATAGGCCAGTGGTACATGAGCTAGAATTGCCTCAAAATCTAGAATTTGTCCATCCGAGTCTTTCACGTGTCAATGTTGCAAAAGTGCATAGGGGACAGTCCGTATTTTTCGATTAGACGTTCAAGTTATTGAAGGGGTGCTGCGAAGAGGTTCGGTTGTTATACTAGTCGGCAAGTTCGTTAGGTTAAGGACTAAAGATGTGGCCTCCGTTAACATTTTGTGGAGGCATAGACATAAAGAAAGATGACTTGGGAAGAGCGAGACACAGAAACTTGAGACCTAGGTATCCTCACTTATTCCAGAATTGACCCAGAATATGTAATGAGGTAGGTTGTTGTTCGGTTGCTATTTACCATTATATTAGCATTGTGTAGTTGATTATCTCTATATGGTGGAGTAGTACATTTATAGCGTCACGTGAGGCATCTATATTGGACTTTTACGCTGATTTCCATATAGTCCATATTGAAGAAGAGACTACGCGAAAGTTTTAAGTACTAGTTAAAAGAGTTAGCTCTTTAAGCTGAAGATGACATTCGAGGAAGAATGTTCCTAAGGAGAGTACACCACAGTAAGATGTGAGTTAAGTGTTCATGCCAGTGAATTTGTGAAGAGTAATGAGAGTTTGACGCGTGCGGGAAGAGCCTTGAAAGAAAGTGCAGGCAGAGGCCGAGCCATGAGGGCTAGCGCGATGTGCGGTAGCACGTGCGTGCCTTGATGCGCGCGCCGAACATGCGGTGCCCTAGGAGCGCGGTACGGCACGCTTGTGGCACATTGGCCGGCGTGAAGTGCCCCTAGGCCTGCCCTTGGCCTATATATTAAGCCTCCTTTGTAATTTAAATCATTTTCCAAGTGAGACCTCGGCTAGAACGGAGAGAATATGGAAAGTTCGTCAAATTTTTGTCAAAATTATGCTATCAAACGTCGTGCAACGCAAATTAACCGGGTAACAAGTTGTAGGCCTACATGAAGAATTTCTATGGAGTTATTTCTTGAAAATTTTCTCGGCATATGGAGCCCACCAAGTAAAAATTGTCAGAATTACTCCAAATTGAATCCTAAACGACCATAGGCATTAGGTAAGCATTTCTACCTTTTGAACTTTTGAAGTTATAGGTTTTCGGTAGAGTTATTTGGAGTTGAATTATAGATTTGCTATTATTATAAATATATTGTTATTTGCTGAATTTTAGTATTGAAATTAGCACCATCCTTTCAACATATGGGCTGCGATTGAGTCGTTCCACTTGATAGTAAACCGGTTGAAGTAAAAGTCATTTTCAAGGTATATGAGCTTACACTTGATTATTCCGTTACAGTATATGTCACGACACATATTTTGACAATGTTTTTGTCCATGTTATATTATTCTTTGCATGTAGATAATGCTTATGTACGTTAATGGTTAGATTTGTTAGAAAATGTATATAGAATAGATTCACAGTATCCCTCATCGGGAAAAGAGTATGTTAGGTGTGACCCCACTAGAAGCATCATAGTAAGCTCTGTCCTTTTGTTCTTGTGTTAGTAGGATACGGCGTGTTGCTTTTTGCCATGCCAGGCCTTAACATCCTAAGGATTAGGCTGTTGGGGCGATTCGATAACATAGTGCGCAGGTGGGCGATATAACTTTTAATTTGGCGCCAGTATAGACGGTAAAGCTCGACCGGAGGCTGTTGGCACCTTCTCCTCCAGGACCAAAATTTGAATAGGATGGTCCTACCCTACGGTTAGCGGCACGGGGTTGCCCGGTGGAATAGTGACAGCTTCTTTATGTAGTTGTACGCATTGACTATTAGTTGCGGTCGACTTAGTTCTTCACATACAGGTCGCCAGTCATCCCAATCATACCAATCAAATAAACCCATGGGTACCCTAAGGAGGGAACATCGGTAGTTGAATGCGGGGCCAACGCCCCGGCCTTCCCTTATAAGACACTCGGAGTACGGGTTTTGCAGCAGTGGATAAGTCTAGATAAAATTACCTATGGGTTAGGAATTTCTAGGGAAAATATATGAAATACGAATAGACTAAGTTAACATCTAAAAGGACTAGAACCACGGTAGTACAGTATTACCTTCGGGCTAAGAATTATATTAAGTTGTCTTGGGAAGGTTAGAGTGCATTTACTCGGGGGCATGTTCGGTGCGTAGCATCCCTGTAAACTTTCAGGATTCTGAGCTCTGCAAAGTTACCATCTTCTTGAATTAACTAGTGCCTAGCACCGAGTAGGCTAAAGTGCAATTAAACCCAGGGACCTTAGAACTACAGCCAACGTAGGTTTATTCAAATTTATGGGAGGCCTCCCTTGTTAGCTTTCCACGCCCCAAGGGGCCTTCGGCTTGATATCGATATCATGGTATCGTGTATCCTTGGCAAGGCTTTGGACAACTTTGCCCACTTGAGTGTAATAGTTGGGATCACGTAAGAAGCTCTATTGTGATTTGTAATTATATAGTGATTCTCTCATTGTTCCTCATGATTTTAGTTATGCATGTTCATCGGCTATGATATTATGTTTTCAACAAGTTTTGACCCAATGTTTAGTTTATCAGTTTTACTAATGATCATTATGTTTAGTTTTGAGTCATTCTTATGGGTTATGAGGTTAAGTTATTTTTACTCATGTTTTCAAGATGTCAACATGCAAGTCCTTACTCTCGAGAATCTTATAACGATAAGATTTATGTTATGCATGTTTCGGTTTTACTTACTTGGCCTATTTTACTTACTTTTGCATACTCGGTACATTTCAAATGCGTGCATACTCTATCTTTGTATCATCTAATGATATAGACTCATACATTGGTTTAGTCTCGCTACTAGTCGATTTTCGAGTTCGGTCAAATAGTTTGTTGGTAAGTCCTCATCCTTCGAGGATTGTTAGATAGTTGAGTTATTTTCATTTTCAATTTCGGATTTCTAGTGAGCTAGTTAGATGCTTTGTCCCATCATCTCATCAGTTAGTAGAGGATTTTGAGACATAGTGATATATTCGGCTTCATATTCGGTGATATGTTATTTCGTTGTTTAAATGTTTTAATATTCGGACACGCTATTTTTTAATTTTTGCTTGGATTTGTTAGATTAATTATCATGTTCATGTCATGGGTCAACTTGGAATGATATGGTCTAGGTTCTATGTCTAGATCAGTCTATGTTGGGAGTCGTGACAACGAGGTGGTAGATTCAGCCCGGTCAAGTGCGGGGCGCCATGTGGGTCAGTGGCATAGATTTTCCCGGTGGTCATATATGCCAAGAAGATAGGCGAGACGAATGAAGGCGAAAGAGAGGGAGTCCAAGAGGGACGGGACAGAGGGGAGCTATGGGCATTCTAGTAGAGGTCGGTGGTGGAGATGCGTCCCTAGTTTCACCAAGGTCATCGGCCCAGTGCAGTCGTCAACCAATGTTATGTCCAGTTGTAGACGTGATTAGATGTCACGACACAAACGGAGGCTTGGATCGTAGACAGGGACAAGGGACCCGAGAGACCCCAAAGCGACCCATGGCATAAGAATACAACTAACTCATTCAACATACTAAAGAAATCATGAATATAATCTCAACGGAAGTCTAAAGTAACATCATATCACAATAAACATCGAGCGAATACACGTCTAAGTTTTGAAAAGCCTCTAAGCCTGAACATAGTAGTGGACAAAATCCCAACAAGCTCGGCAATGCAACGAAAATACATCATAGATAGCGAAAGTCTAGTACTCAAAGATGAGGATTCATAATCACGCAAGTGCTAACTCGATAAGCAACTACGAATGGGGTGGACACAGAGCTGGATCCTACATCATGAAAGATGCGGCATAAAGTATGCGGTCGGTACGTGAAATGTACCCGGTATGCAAGGTAAATTATAGCCCAAGCTTAAGAAAAGTAACTCATTTAAAACATTTCATACCATATCATAAGCTTTCAAATATAAGTAGATGTGTTACAAGCATTCATTCTAAAATTTCAACTTTATCATAACATGAAAATGCATAGTTTTATAACATCATGACGATTTGATTGACTCAAGGCGAAGAAAGTAACATTTATATTGAAAAGCTGAACAATGAGACAAACATTATTTTTAGAACATGCATGTGTAAAGTAATCATCATGAGTGATGGATATGCAACTCACGAATGATATAGGCGTGAGACTCATCATACTTAGGCATACCATAATAGAGCTTATGTGGTCGATTATCACATTCAAGTGGAGTTAGATATCTCATAGCCTTGTCGGGCGATGGATGCTCTGTGATATCGATATCAAATGAGTTGTCGAGCCGGGGACAGCTCACAAGGGAGATCCCGATAATATAATAGTACCAATCTATGTTGAGCGCGTAGTTACGGGGCATAGGGTGATCGACATTCTTTCCCAGCTCGATCTTGAACTCTTCTCCAAAAACATCTGTTACTCTACATCATATATAACAAAGCTCAACACATCTATTGTGAAGCTCAAGATGAAATCATACATAACTCGACATCATATGAAATGAGAAGTTCAACATTGTCTATTGAAAAAGTTCATAATGAGATCATGCATGGAATCAAATCATATGAAAATGAAGCTCAACATTGTCTATCGACAAAGCTCATGATGACATACATCTAAATTATGAATTCATTCACATAGAAAAGACTTTATTTCGAAACACAACACAAGCTCAATCATGGTGGGAGCATCTACTCCAAATCATGTGGTAAGCTACATGTAGAAATATTCAACTCAACATACCACAAGCTAGTGTATAAAATTTGGAAACTTCACTTCAACAAAGTTGTAAGCTTATGTAGGGAAAACCATCACTTTAAATAAACATGTGGGCATTGCCCAAAGATTTATCATACTAGGATCTACTCATTTCATTTTGAAAAAAATATCGTAATCATGGGTAGCTTTAGAAACATACTTTTTATCATCAAATCTCCAACATCATCACCCGTCATTATCATTCACTACTTTTATGAACTTCTCATCCATGGGCATTTTAGATTCAAGACTTTTGGAACACAATTTTTGTATTGAAACCAATTTAGAATCTACCCAAGCTTCATAATCCATCAAAATAAGTACAATCTAATCATACCTATGTATAGAGATCGAAGAAGGGAGTCATTCAATTAGGTAAAACCCATACTTGATCATAGAAGATTTCTCATAATTTAATAGAAATGGTCATGGTGTGGAAGGGACACTACTCATAGCCTTACATACACAGGATTAGTGGATTCTAACACTCTCCAATTTCCCAAGTTAAGATCCCAATGGAAACCTTGAAATTTGGCCTTGAATCACCTCTTCAATCCTTCAAACTTGCATGCATAGGAAGAATAACCTAGATTAGGCTTTCCCTCTCTCAAAATCCTGAAAATGAGCCTTAAATGAGTAGTATAGGGCCTTAGGACTAGGAAATGGCAATGCCCTTACTAAATTACGCTGAAAGCTGGTCACTAGACCAAACGGGTGAACCAATGGGCCGTTGGAAGATACCCGACCCGTGGTATCTACCCGTGCTAAGCACTTCCCCAACCATATCTCGAATTGGACCACGGACATACAAGACGAGTCATTCTAGGGTCTGACGGGTCATTGAACCCGGTCATTGTTTCCCTCTTACGAAAATCACAGAACTCCTTCTATGAGCCTTACCACGAGTCGTTGTATCCTACAATAGGTTGTAGTTTCCATCCGTCATCTCCATTGTAAGGTCCACTTCCCTTTTGACTCCGGAATGTGTATTTGTCCTTTCTCTCCCACGATAGGTAGTTGTAGCGTATCTATTATCTATACTATCCATGAGCCTAGCCTCTTACCATATTTGCTTACAATGGCTCGTGGTTACATACCATGAGTCATTGTTTCTCTCATCTGCAACTTTTCCCCAAATTTCTACGGTTTTGCATTTTAGCTTCCCGAGTCTACTACTAGGTACTTAAGGGTATTACATTAGCGGGGTAGAGCATCGGGCTCTAGAGAGGTCAAGGGAGCATGCCAGGGAAGCCCAACATTACAATGTTGTGGGAGTGTGATAGGAGGCACATCGATGAGTGCTTAGCGGGTTTGAGTGCATGCTTCGGGGGTGGTAAGCACGGACACATACTCGGTGCCCTTCGGCGGGACGAGGGACATGGTAGAGGTTGTGGCCCGGAGCCACCCAGTTTAGCGGCTCACGGCACATTCAACTCAACAGGATGCATCCACTAGTATAGGTGGCAACCAACATAAGAATAGATTCTATGCACTATATTCTCATTAGAAGCATAAGGTCTCTCCCGATGTGGTCACTCGTATGTTACGAGTATTCCATCTTGATGTGTATGCATTGTTAGATCTATGGGCTATCTTATCTTTATGACTCCTTATATTCTTTTGTTAGTTTTAGAATCGGTCCCAAAATCATGTCAAAACCCTTCTCAGTCTCTCCAATTGGTGGGTTAGTTGTAACTCGGCTTGAGTATACGAAGTACCTGTCACAATTCTTTAGAATGTCACCTCAGTTGACCTAGTGAGTTAGACATGACCGATTTTGATGTTATGTCGGTATGGATTGATTACATACGTATTTATGCTTCCAATCAGGTGTAGGACCCATATAGTAGAGGTTCTATTTATGGGTGAACAAGTTCTAGAGTGGAAGGAGTAGTTCGGATGTCCCTATAAGTAACTAAGCATCTCCTATCTCAAGGATAGGATTTTATCTCTAAGGGTTGTGTGTATCATCTAGTCGAGTCCAAAGATTCTACGTTTGAGACCACGACTCTTCAATCGGTTCTTTGTTGTCATGATTATCCGATGATTTTACCAAATGATCTACAGGAGTCCCTCCAGAGCGGGAGTGAGTTTGGTCTCGACCTTCTCCTTGATCATAACCTACTCATTTCCTCCTTATAGAATGGCTCGCTTAGCTAAATGAGGTTAAAGAATAGTTAAAAGATCTCCTAGATAAGGATTTCATCATACCTAGTAAATCCTGTAGGTGCTCTAGTTCTTTTATCAGGAAGGATGGTTCTCTTAGAATGTGCATTGATTATCGTTGGTTGAACAAGGTCACAATCAGAATAATGTATCCCCTCCCCAAGATTGATGACCTATTTGACCAACTTCGGGGTGCTAAGTTCTTCTCAAAGATAGAACTCACATTCGAGATATCATCAACATAGAGTTAGGAGAGTAACATTACAGACAACCTTGAGGACTCGATATAGTCACTATGAGTTTGTAGTTATGTCTTTTGGACTAGCAGATGCTCCTACAACTTTTATAGATTTAATGGTGGGTGTTCAATCCGTATTTGGATATGTTCGTGATTATCTTCATTGATGATATTCTCATATACTCTCGAGTGAGGAGGAGCATGCCACTCATTTAAAATTATATTGTAAACTCTCGAGGACCACTAACTATTTGCTAGAATTTAGAAATTGTGAATTTAAATGAACTTCAGTAAATTTTTAGGCCATGTAGTTTCTAGCGAGGGTATGCGGATGGACTCTCAAAGATAGAAGAGGTGAAGAATTGGCCTAACCAGTTAGTCTTACGAGATATTAGGAGCTTTTTGGTTTTAGTTGCTATCACAGGAGGTTCATAGAGGGATTCTCATCCAGTGCAACACCATTGACTAAGATGACCCAAAGAAGGTGACATTTCAGTGGTCTGATGCTTGTAAGAAGAGTTTACATGAGTTAAAGACCGACTTACTACAACCCCAATTTTGACCCTATCAGAGAGGGCACATATTGTTTGTTGTGTATTGATGCCTCTAGGTTTGGTCTCGATTGTTTATTGATGCAGCATGGTATGGTCATTAGTATTCCTCTAGACAACTTAAGATTTATGAGAATAATTACCCGACACATGACCAAAAGTTTGCAGTCGTGGTGTTTTCTTTGATGATTTGGAGACACTACTTGTATGGGGTGCATGTGGATGTGTTCACAGATCACAAGTGCCTTCAATATGTGTTAACTCAAAAGGACATAAATTTGCGGCAAAGAAGATGGATAGAGCTTCTCAAGGACTATGACATAAGCATCCTTTATCATCAGGGCAAGGCCAATATAGTGGTGAATACTCTTGTGCATTTGTCCATGGAAAGTATGTCTCAAGTGGAGGATGGGAGGAAGGGAGTTGGTAAGGATGTCCCACGGGTGTCACGACACGGGCACTAGGAAGCCCGGATTGAGACACGGGACAAAGAACCATAAATAGCTCCAAGTCGACCCATGGCATCATTTATGACAACTAAAGCTCAACATAATAAATGCGGGAAAGTCTAACATTAGAAATAGCAAAAGTATGAAAATTTAATAACATTTGAGCAATAGAAAGTATATACGATCCGGGCGGAATACATGCTATGTACGATAAGCCTACATAACCTAATAGTTGAAGGACAAGACCCCAACTACCTCACTAATAAACTGAAACTAAAAATGCAGAAAGAAGTTAATAAGGTCCTCGAAGGATTAGGACTCACCAATAAGCGAGAAATGCTAACTCGAGAATTTGGCTAGAGTTTCGCGGGGCTAAACTGAACGTCAGGAGCACATCATGAAATGGTACAACATAGAGCATGCGGTCGGTACTTGGAATATGCGAGTATGCAAGGTAAGTAAAACTTCTAAGTAAGTAAAAAATGGAAATCATGCATATCATAAAAACATATTCAAGACATGATTTTGAGAGTAAGGCACATATGTTATTATCTGAAAAAAATGATTAGACATGATTGAGTATACATTATACCACGGAAGCCCAAAAGATCAAACGGGAGTTGAAATGGAAAATTTGAAATCGGCATCGGAGTCATAAAAGCAGTCGTTACGTGACCTGAGATAGACCACGAGTCTGATGTGACTCATGGTGAGGAGTAGGGTGTTAAATGGAGTTTTGGGAGTTAAGGTCCCCACGGACATGACCACAAGTGGGTACTTTCCGGTACAGTCGTTTGGTCGGAGTGGAACAGGCGGTGATTCTTGAAAGGTGAAGGAAATATGGATTTTTGCCTTACAAAGGACCCCACACAGTCGTAGTACGTCACCACGGTCGTGGGATGGGTCACGATCGGTAGATGGAAATTTATTTGAAATATAGGTAGTGCATGTGACGGGTGGTGACCATGACTTTCGTGCTCACTAGTAGCGAATTGTGAGGTCCCAGTGATGAGCCCAGACAAAGCTGTCACACCACACTTGCTTAGGGGTATGAGCGGCACTACAGTGCCCTAGAGAACCTAGACTACTAGCGGTAGGCGAGGCACATCGGGTGCATGACTAGCTCTATCTCGGGTTCTGGAAACAAAGGGCTATATAGCAGTACATGGCTTACCGCCTCCCGGCCATACGGCCTATAGCCACACAGCACACAGCCAATAACATTGACCGAGAACAAACTCAAATCGAAGAGAGGGAACCTATGCGGGCGACCAGGCCCGCCATGCACGACTAGTCATCTGAAACTTGAAAAACACAAGAATGCGCCAAGACTACGTGGCCCGGCACGGTCACCTCTTGACAAGCTACGACCCCTCCACGACCAGCATAAGAAATACTAAACAACTATACAAGCTGCACGGCCTCACACGACCGGCTCAGGCGGCCATAGGGAGATAAATATACAATCTTGCAAGCCTCTATGAGTAACAATAGAAATGCATAAGGGACGGGGCCCCGACCTACCCATCACGGCCATCAAGTAAAGAAGCTACACCTCAAATCGGAACTCCGGATGACGGGGCGATAACTCAATAAATGTTGGAATCACGGGATCGCCTCACCAAATGCATGAGTACTGCGGAAAGTAATCTGACGCCCAGCAAGCGTCGATACGTGATGTAGTATATAACTCATTCAAATAACATGGCGAAACTGGCGAATATAGATAGCATATCTAGCAAATCGTATGGCGGGAGATAGCAGAATGCGAAGAGCGAGTAGAAGCTGAATGTACTTCTGTGCGATAAGGCGGAGCGTACACATGCGACGGCACAATTTGTCTAGTAACTAGTATATAACACATAAATAGATATGCAAGTAGCAACTGAGCCAATACCAACCCCCATGGCCGGATGGCACCAAGCAAGAAAACAATCTATATACCCCTACTAGGGTCAAAATTTGCCAAAAATAAGTCAACGCACCACTCATACGCTCCTCGGAAGCTCCTCCTCACAAGCCCCACAGGTCTCAGGCTCGAGGCTATAGCCTCCGATATAAATAACCGTGTGAAGTCAGGAGGACTCTGTATGTTCGATAGCAGTCAGAAATCTGGTTCCCCGGACACAACTCAACGGAGCTATACGGCTTAGGAGCTACACACATGTCACTTTGTATGTACAAGCATTATGAAGATAGAAGTGCAGTTTCCAGGACACAACTCAACGGAGCTATCGAAGCCGGTATTGTAATGTTGTCCAGACCCTTTATGGGGGAAATCTTCATCCCATCTTCGTCAAAGTTGTGAGGATGGCATGCCACTCCTTGGAGTGACATAAAACCACCCAGCTCGATGGGTGACACGACTACCAACCCAGGGCGGCGGGGACGCTCAAGGGGCCCTCACGCCACAACAAGTCTCAACAAGCAAATAACACATATAAATAGCAAGCATGTATAGCGAAAGGCTATCAATCGATTTCTTGTCGATCTTTACGTATGGCGGTTCTTTATTGATTATGCGGTCTGGATCTTTCTTTAATGTTGGCTAATGTTTGTAGCCAATATCTCATCATACGAATGGCGATACCGCAGCCACAAAAAGTATGCAATAGTTTTACTTTACTAGCTTTTATTGAAAATGTGTTTCTTTTATTCTACAACATGCTTGCTAATCATACAATAGGCTATCTTGAATGCGGAATACTAACTCGCCCTTTGGCGCATGCTTTCTATCTTCGGGCCGAAATACGATACGGCTTAACGCAAACCAAATTTACGAGACTTACTCAATTCTCGGCATTCAACTCAGGAGTTTCAAATACGGAGTTTACTATGATTCACAAGTCTAAGACTTACTAACTTGCCGAAGAACAACTTCCACATACCTTAACCTCGAGTTATCCGTGTCGGACGAAGGCTCAGTCAGTGCCTCCGGCTATTTCTCCCCAGCGCATTCATATACGTCAATTAGTACTAAATACAACAACATTACCGAAGGGCGACGTCACTTTTGATATAATTATAGACTAAACTTAGGCTTATCGAAAAGACGGTCGAAAACTTGCTATTTTCGAGAAGTCCCGAGAAGGGAGAAGTATTCCTTTACGACTGGAGCACATAGACACTAGTTTGGAGCAATTCTGCTTACCTTGGTCCAGGTAGCTCGGCAGATTGGGTGGCCATTATTTCATGAAACAATGCAGCAGGAATGCTCCCTGGCACTTTAATACCTCGGTACACGAGGTTAATTTGATTTAGACTACGTTTGACGGCGTAATCAACGATAATATATATCTCCTCTTCGTCTCTCTCTCTTTCCTGCGTTTTCTGGAAATTTCAATGGAATATATCTTAAAAACCGAAGTGGGGCTTTATATACTTGGGCTGGGACAGGCCCCATGTGTCACGGAGCTAACGCGATGACCCGCCTCTGTGACACGGCGCCATCGCGGAGGGGCTCACGCCCGGCGCCTTCCGCGGTGGTTCGACGGGATTTCATCGATCTTTTCCAGGGCCTTTTCCTAGAACGTATGACTTTCAAATATGCTTAACTAACGTGCGAATAGGCCATTTAGATGCCGGGAATCTTACGGGGTGTAACATTCTCCCCCTTTAAGAACATTCGTCCTCGAATGGCACTATCTAGAGGACTTTCGACTTATCTCAACTTACTACTTAGGAAAATTTGGCGGAAGTTTCCCTGTAATATGGACTATCCCAAAACACAGCGAAAAGTCCAATACGGTACTCCACACGATACTAAAAGGATTCCTTTAGACTGACTAAACATCAATCTTCCTAATTCCATACATATACAACTACAAGATCTTTGCATAAATAATACGGACATACACAGCCATGACTAGGCACAGAATAAGTGAGATATCTAGCTTTCATATCTTCCTCGGCTCCCATTTCCTCTACGGTTCTGTTACGCCACCAATACTTTGATAGGCCTTAATATCTTTAGTTCTCAATCTGCGAATGCATGCTGTCTAGGATAGCTCTTGGAACCTATTCGTAGGCCATTCTTACAGTACCACAGATATCACAGATGGGGCCTCTTGGCAGGTCTCTAAACACCTTAACATGGAAACATGAAAAACTAGATGGCCGGTTAATTAAGGCAAGTTCAACTCATACGCCACTTGGCCTATCCTTGATATGATGGCAGGCAAACCTTGAGGTGAGCTTACCTTTCTTGCCGAATCTCATCACCCCTTTCTCGGAGACACTTTTAAAAATACCGAGTCACTTTCGCACCGAACTCCGGGTTCTGCGCCGCACATCTACATATGACTTACGGCGGCTCATGCGGTTAATAAGGCGTTCTACGATAAGCTTTACTTTCTCCTACGGCTAGCTGACGATATCACAGCCCAATCAACGGCGATTCTCACCTATTTCAAACCGACCAACCGGCGATACTGCATTTTCGCCGTATAAAAGCCTCGAAGAAAGGCACTCCCGAATAAGTAGTGATAGTGTTATTGTAAGCAAGCTCGATTAAGGAGCAAATGCTCATCTGACTACCACGGGAAATCTAACACACCGCTCGCAACATGTCTTGACGTGCGAATGGCTCTTGGTCCGGCTGTCCATGTACGAGGGTGGAATGCGAGTGCTCAAATTAATCTGCGTACCCGAGACCTCTCTAAAGCATTTTGCCAAAATCTAGTAAATGCTTGTGCTCCTACGCCACGATATAATGGATACTAGCACTCCATGCAATCGACTAGCTCTCGGATATACAACTCAACATAATCTTAGAGAAGGTAGTACTTGGCGAAATGAGCTGATTTGGTCAATGTCACTATCACCCATATAGAGTCTTGTCTATGTCTAGTACGGGGAATCACATACAAAATCCATGTTCAATGCTTTCCATTTCCAGAGAGGCATATCTATGTCTGAGTCAAACCTTTGGTTTTACGTGTTACGCTTTCACTGTTGGCGAGTTAGGACACTAGGCTACAAATTCAACAATTTCTCTTTTCATACGTACCGGTAGTTTTTCTTTGATATCATGATACATCTTTGTAAATTAATCGGGGTTGAGAGAATAGCGTCGCAATGTACCTCATTCATGTCTGGCAGCGGAGGCACAGAGCATACGGAACAGAGGCGGCCTTTGCAATCGGCACTCCATCCTACATTTTGGAAATGCGAGGTGTTTCCCGGCTACAGTCAGGATTCTTCCATACTACCATTCTTTTACTTCCACAATGAGATGTTCTTGGCTGACGATATTACGACCTTCTGGCTCTTTTGTCCTACATTTTACACTTTACGAATGCTAAGCTAGCTAGCGATGTATCTCACGGCCCGGTTCAGTTGCTCGGGCTATAAATATGCCAAACTCCTAATAGGTCTATAGCTAAGGAGCGTTTCTTTGCTTCATTTCCCTTCTTGACTAACACAGCTTATATATTCATTTTTAAAGAGCTTGGCATATAATTGAGGGTCATGCGCTTATCCGCCTTGAAGAAACCGTGAGGTCATTTACCGGTATAGCTAAAGCATACGGCCTTATGTGCATGCTAAGGCGCTACTTGTTCTTGGAATAACACCTTGCGACCGTTTGCACACCTCATGCCTTCATCGATGAGAGGATCACATTAGTGATCATGATCTAGATAATCTAGGCTGCATAACACGGAATAGCCCGAATATTAGGCTTAATGGACTTACTCCCGAGCGGTCAATCTCCGGATCTTCACGAGTCTATTGATCTCTTGGTCTTAGTAGCTTGTGCTAGCGAGTACCACCAATTTCTTACTTGTGCGTATCCATGAATTTATCTCTTTTGCTATTACAGGAAATTCTTGGTCTTATGAGCTGTTCTATAAGGCCCGGCCTTACGCGCTGGGGGCTTTGTATCTGCATACCTTACGAGAACCGGGTGAAGTACTGATGCATCTTTGACCTAAATTGTGGACCCTTCCTTGGTGCCCACGGGTATTCTAAGCGGGATGGCCGGGCGACTTGCTTGGGGTGTTCCACACCAATAAGCACTAGGTTATTGCAGTGAGCTCTCCCCTACAAGAAATTTGGGAAAATGAAGTACGACCACTTAACATCTTGGGACAATTATGGTATTGTTAACCTCCGAAGTATGCTTATTCGGTCTCTAATCCTAGTTCTAGCACATGCACCGGTATTCTTGATCTTTGGGATGCTTCCGCTATCTACCCAGGCGCCGGTTGGTCGTTAGGCAGGTCTAAGCGCCCTTGTGCTCCTATGCTCGATTTAGGCTATTAACTCTTGTAAGCTTCTAAAGCCTAGATGCGCAGCAACATAAATCTATTAACTTAATGATAGGCTGGGATAGTTTCTGTGGCTTCATACGTAATTCACACTTAACTTTGCCCCTTATCTTCTCCTTTCTCTTTTTCTTCTCTCTTTTTTGTAGGGGTCACAGTGCAATGCAGCTATATACTCTAGCACTAATGTCTGACATACAGGTGATTGTAACCCCTATTAGTAGCTATTCACAGCATATCATTATACGTACATATATATATCAATAACTACGCACAATACATATTGAATTCTGTAGTGATACGTAATCTCTAACGTGCTTATTTGAGTCTCATCTTTTGTGTTACATGATATCACAGCTTCTACGGTCTAATAATATCTCCCACGCCCTCTCTTTATCATTTTCTTCCAAGCTTTCATCCCATTAAGGATGTAACAACATATGAGCTTGATTATGGCCTACTATTGAAATTTCGCCCTCTTACAATGTGGGGTCAACACCGAACCTTGGGCCTTACTTGGCATTATATTGAGAGCCCATGATTCTGGCCAGGGCCTTGTCTCTGAGCCACACTAGATTAGAGATGTGTATCGGTAATTTCTGCTTCTCCATAAACGGACATCTTGGCATTTGAACACCAATCTTACTTGTCGTCCAGGCTTAGTCCTTAATACGATATTCTATCAATAAAGGGGAGTAATTCTATTTCCCACAAAATGTAAACAATCCTGCTTCTTCCCACCCATCTTCACTTAAAACATTCCACGGGGTTCAAGGTTTTGCCTTTCATTAATAAGGTGCGCAGTCGGGCCCCACCGGCCTATACTTCTTACGGCTTATGATCGGACCCATCTGGTCACATGACCTCTCTATCTTTCGATGTGATAACTGGATGATAACTATAATCTTACGGTATATGCTAACATCTATTAGCATATGGCGGACTCGGCCTTTTACGACTCGTACTTGACTATTACTAGGCATTCATCACTAACGAGTCTTTTACCACACTTGGGTAAGCTAACGGTCTTACTTTCTCTACGCTTATTATCGCCAAGTGCACAACTCACGTAATCACGGGGGCTCTTTATGCTTTCTATTACTTTACTAGGACAATCGGCCCACCTTTACTTACTGCTTTATTTGGCAACCTCACCTCAAGTCTTATGCCCTTTCTTGTACTAGCATCCAAAGTCAAAAGGTAGGGATAGCCCTTTTCTTATTACAACAAATAGAAACATATAAGCTGGCCTACATACGAAAAAGATGGGTATGGGAATCTTTGTATTTCCCTCTCTTTCTCATACTCATCGATGATGGGCCTTGTGCCGTAATCTTAATCGGATCTTATATAGCTAATAAATAAATCAATTCATTATGTAGTATACTTACGGCTTCTGTTCGCGTTATCGCGTATGCGGGAATAGTACCGATAAGGTATTATCGAGGCCTCTGGTACCTCCTTAGCTGTTGTAATTATCTTGTATCACGGAAGGTATCCTCATACATTTACTATATCTAATCTTACGCTTTTTGTAGTAGAGTATTGTTGATACGCCTTTATATACGTAACCAAAGAATACGGTAAGTTTTTAGGGACTCGACCTATCTTTGGCACCGCTCTATAGCACAGCGGTAGAAGAGGTAACCACCTATATTGCCTTACAACCTCTTTGCCTATAGTATGTAGGTGCACAACACATCCATAGACAAGACTCTACTTAACACGGCTTACGAGACTCCACAGGGCCCGACACACTCTGATACCATTTGTCACGCCCTTAGAGGTATGAGCGCTTTAGTGCCCTAGAAGAACACAGACTACTAGCGATAGGCCGAGGCACATGCAGTGCTGACTAACTCTATCTCGGGTTCACGGAAACAAAAGAGGCTATATAACGGCTGGCCCTGACCTCAGGCCATCGGCCTATAGCCACCGTACTGTTATAACCAGTGACGAGAACAAACTCAAATCAGGAACCTATGTGGGCCGACAAGGCCACCATGCTGACTAGTCATCTAAAACTTAAACACAAGAATAATGTAAGACTACGTGACCGGCAAAGGTCACCACTGCGACAAGCTACGGCCTCCACGGCCAACATAAAGAGAAATACTAAACAAGCTGTACAAGCGCACGGCCTCACCGGCCGGCTCAGCGGCCCGACCACGAGGAGATAAATATACAAGCGCAAGCCTCATGAGTAATAATAGAAATGATCGGGACCCGGGGCCCAGGCCTACCTCTTGTGCATCAAAGTAAAAGAGCTACACCTACGGAAATCGGACTCAGGATGGCAGGAGCGATAACTCAATAGCTAATTTGGAATCACGAGGGATCACCTCTCATCTATATAGTACTGCGAGCGAAGTAATGCGGCGCCCAGTGAGCGTCGTCTGCCCGAATGCGAGTATGCAAAAACAGCGAAATAACATAGCGAAAACAAGCGAATATAGATAGCATATCTAGCAAATGCGTATGGCGGAGATAAGCTGAATCTAAAGCGGTAAGAAGCTGAATCATGCTTTTACGTAACGATAAGGCGGGTAGGTACACATGCTTAACGACAACTTTGCTTTCTAGTAGCTAGTATATAGCACATAAATAGATATACAAGTAGCAAGCAAGAGCCAATACGAACCCTCATAAGCTAGGATGGATGGCACCAAGCAAGCAAACAATCTATATACCCCTACCGGTCAAAACTTGCCAAAATAAGTCACTCCACTCATCGCTCACTCGGAGCTCCTGCACCCGGCCCACGGGTCTCGGCTCAGACCATGGCCTCCGATATAAATAACCGTATGCAGGTGGGAGGACTCCTTGTGTAGGCTTGATGAGATAAGTGCAGTTCCCCCGGACACAACTCAACGAGGCTATACGAAATGGAGCTACACTGTAGTAAGCTGTATGCAGAGACGATATGAATAGAGGGTGCAGTTCCCTGGACACAACTCACGGAGGCTATGCGAAAGCCAGGAGCTGTTTGTAATGTTGATGTTGCCATGGGAAGCTTCATCCCATCTTCGTCAAATTTGGGGACGACATGCCACTCCCTTGGGTAGTAAACCCACCGCTCGGTGGGCGACATGATTACCAACCCGGGGCGGGAGGATGCTCAAGGGGGTCCTCCCATACACTTGAGTCTCAATAAGCAAATAGCACATATAAATAGCAAGCATGTATAACTGAAAAGGCTATACAATCGTTCTTATTCGATCTTTCTATACTAAGCGATTCTTTCTTGATTATGCGATTACGGAATCTTTCTTTGCTTGTTGGCTAATGCAGCGGCCAATATCTCATCTGTCTAGAATATGGCTGGTACGCCAGCCACAAGCTATCTGTCTGAGTTTTACTTTACTAGCTTTTATACGAAAAGTCTGTTTCTTTTTATTCTACAACATGCTTGCTAATCATACAATAGGCTATACTGAATCTAGAATGCTAACTAGCCCTTTGGCGCATGCTTTTCTATCTTTGGATTGAAATACGATACGACAGCGAGAACGAGAATTTACTAGACTTACTCAATTCTCAGCATTCAACTACGAGAGTTTCAAATACAGATTTTACTATGATTCACAAGGCTAAGACACTAACTTGCCGAAGAACAACTTCACATACCTTAACCTCGAGTTATCACAGGCGCCCGGATGAGGCTCGTCGGTACTCGGCTATTTCTCCCAAGCTTTGCATTTATATACACGTCAGTGAAGTACTAAATACAACACTATTACCGAAGAATGACATCACTTTCGATATAATTATCGTCTAAACTTAGGCTTATCGAAAAAAGGTCAAAAACTTACTATTTTTCGAATGTCCGGAAGGGAGAAGTATTCACTTTACGGCTAGGAGCACATAGACACTAGTTTGGAGCAAGTCTACTTACCTTGGTCGGTAGCTCGACGATTCGTCGGCCGTATTTCACGAAACAAAATCGGAGGAATGCTCCTTGCTACTAAAACCTCGGTACCTGAGGTTAATTTGAGTTTAGACTACGTTTGGCAGCGTAATCAAACGATAATATATATCTCCTCTTCGTCTCTCTCTCTTTCCCCATGTTTTGAAATTTCAATGGAATATATCACTTAAAGCGGGAGGTAGGGCTTTTATATACTTGGGCACGGGCCCAGTATCCAGAGCCAACGTGGTGGCCCGCCTCCGTGACACGCGCCATTGCGGAGAACACGCCGGCGCCTTCCCGTGATGGTTCGGCAGGATTTTGATCGATATTTTCCGGGCTTTTTCTAGCACGTATGACTTTCAATATGCTTAACTGCGTGCGAATAGGCCATCTAGATGCGGGAAATCTTCTGGAGTCTTAACACAAACCTTCGGGCATTGTACTTGATGAACGATCCCATGAGTTGTGGCCTGCCGGTGGCGAGTCGTCTAATTTTCGTAGGGAGCGCGATCGGTTATTTTTGCGGAGTGTGGAGCTTTCCGTAATTTCTATGATCAAAAGGCCTAAACTACGTTGTTTTAAGCTATGAAAAGTGGGTTTAAGAGGGGAAAACCTATTCTAAGTCATTCTTTATTCATGCATGCAAGAGTAAGAGTTTAGAGATGATCAAGCCAATCCTTCAAGGTTCTTCTTCGTCTTCCTTGGGCAATCGGAGAAGTAGTGAGTCGAGCCCTTTCGAGGTATGTAGGGTTATGAATTGGTGACTTTCTTCACACCCATGTCCAATCCTTCTCTAATTCATAAAAATATAAGAGTTGATTCTATGGGATTTTTACCGTGCATGGAATTCCTAAAGTCTATTTCATGGGTATGATCTAAATATGTTTTAGTGATGAAGTACAATTCATGCGCAAGTTTTATCATGTTTCAATTGCAATCATATTTAATAGTTTTACCCAAGATCATGATGCCCATTTATGAAATCTTATGAGAAGATGAGATTTAAGAAGTATGGTCATGTATGATGGTTAGACTAGAAAAAGCATGTTTCCGTTCTACCCATGTTATCATTATACTAAAGTGAATCAAGTTAATTCAACCATGTTAAAGTATCGGGCAACACCCATATGTCCAGTATGGATTATGAATTTACTAATTTAGCTTACCCTTGTGATTTTGGAGCGAAGAATTCCATTTATGTTTAGCTTTTTAGTGAAAGTCTGAGCCAACGCTCCTCATGTATGATTTAGATTTATGTACTCATGATTATTCAACTTCATCAATAGATGATGGTTAGCTTTGTTAAAAAATGATGGAGAGCATATGCACATTTTAGGAAGTAGTGTGTAGCCTCGAAATAGGCTATGGATTAGTTAACCTATGCCTCAAAACTTCGTATAACGTAGGTATGATCAAATTATATTGGGACATCCTATATGAGCTATCCCCTGCCCTAATTGGGCCACGGGATTGATACGATATCATGGTATCATCCTTAGCCTGGCAAGGCTTTGGATGACTCCGCCCAACTTGGGTGTGATAGTTGGAACCATGTAGCTCTATCGTGGTATGTCGGTTAAAGGCAGGTCTTTCATTATTCCTCATGATTTCAATTACGCATGTTTATCACTCATGTTGTGTATATATATATATATATATATCTATATATGTTCTAAAGAAGGTTTGACCCAATGTTTAGTTTTTATTTATGATTATCGAGACTTGACTTTGGATAAATCGTCGATTATGATGTTATGTTATGTTGAGATCATGATTTCGAAAGATGGCATGCAAGCCTACTCTGATTCTTATTTTGTTTATGTTTACATTATGCATGTTTAAATGATTTAAATTATTAAAATTTTACTTATCTTGCATACCATTTGTATTCACGTATTAAAAACACATACTCTATGCTATATCATTTCTGTCCCCACAGGCCCGACACTCGGTTTAGCCTGTAGAAGCCATTTCGAGTTAGTACCTAGCAGTGGTGAGTCCTCATCTCCCGAGGACCATTCGCTAAGATATTGATGTACTTTCAAATTCGGTATTAGAGAGTTAGTTGGGGTCTTTAATAGCATCAACCTAAATGGACTTTAAGGCTTTTCAAACATTAGAATCTGTTAACTTCGAATTGGTGTATTTACGTGTAATGTTTATTTCGGACTTCAGTTAAGATTATCATGTTATTTCTTCCACTTTATTGATTAAGTTAGATGAATGTTCATGCCATGGGTCAGCTGGGGTCTCTGGTCTCCTTTTCTAGTGTCTCGATCAGGCCTCGTTTGAGTCATGAAAAACATAGTATTAGAGAAATAAGTTTGAAGTGTCCTAGGATGTCTAAAAGGCGCATTGTTAGAGGCTTTTCGGGGGTGTGACGCACTACACTTATGACGAAGAGGAAAGCGAGACATTTAGGAATGTCTCCACATCATTCTAATTCGTTCTATTAGCGTTAGAATGTGGCTCCCTCTTGAGTAAATGGTAGAAGGAGTGGGAATGGAAACGACCATGAGGGTAGCAATGAAAACAGTGTGAGCCCCACGAGTCAAGGAGAACCATGCACCGGGCGGTTGCACCATGCTGAATTTCGGGCGGCTATTCCCGGTCTTGTGCGAGGCCTTGGCCACTCCACGTCAATCAATAGGTAGTTGTGAATGTCCCACAAAATGGTAATGCCACGCGGCTCGGGTCGGGGATTTTCTTGAGAATGAACCCACAAGAGTTCCTCGGAGGTCTAAATTAGAGTGTCTTGAGTTGGCCTAATATCGTTGAAAATGGTTACCTATCGGATTTCGATAATAGAAATATAGTAAGGGCACTTACGCGGTATCGCAGGAGAAATTCCATGTAGGCGATTCTATATCGGTTCTTTCGTTAGATGATGGAGTTGAAGGCAGCCGAGTTTGTGAATCTTAAGTAGGGAGGATGATGGTGTAGGAATTACGCCCTTGAGTTCACTCACTTATCAATATGCAGAGAGTTAGTGGTGGATCGGAGAGAGCGAGTGAGCCAGGACTGTTCATGGAGTGGCGGGGTACCTAGACAAGGATTGAAGGGCCTTTATGCTCCATAAGGATATGGATTTCCCTCGGCTAGTCTTGCACGCCTAGCAAATGGAGGCGGTGCATTTGAGAGATAGGAGGCCAAGAGGGTCGGGGCCAGGTAACTATAGGTTCTCTCTGTTTGAGTCAGTGGTTGGCACCCAGAACGGCAGACCTCTGGCCTTTTTAGCCCCATCATTACGACGTTGAGTGTGCTAGCTGGACCTAGGCACAACCCGGGGAAGGGCGAGCATCGAGGCTCTAGGGTTAGAGTAGCGAGCCGCGAGATTCTAGCATCTAGTTTGCGCGGGTGTGGACGGGGACACACGGGCCGGTGCACTGGCGAGTTCAAGTGCTTGTTTCAGGTGCCAGGAAGACGGACATATGCTCAAAGATTTCACGGTAAGCGAGATAGGGCCATAATAGCGTTGAGGCCCGGCTTTTAGTTCAACGGCTCCGGCATGTCCCAGCGGCGGTGCCCGGCTAGTTCATTTGTGATCAAGGCAAAAAGAGATTCTATGCCCTCACGTGCCGTCAGGGTGATTTCCCCGATGTAGTTCTTGGTATGTTATGAGTTTTTCCATCTTAATGTATATGTCTTGTTAGTCAAGGGCTACCTTGTCCTTTGTTACCTTATGTGGCTAGTAGCCCAGTCGATCTGAAGTCTTGTTAGGAGCCCTTCTCAGTCTCTACTCCGGTGGTGACGATTTAGTCTTAGCTAGATAGGTGTATAGAGGTTCTCAGGTCACGAGTCCTTCATAAAGTCACCTCAATGGATCTAGTAGAGTTATCCATGACCAATTTTGATTTATCCTCGGCCATGGATTGGCTATTTGCATATTACGCCTCGTTAATTGTTGAAAGACTGGGAAGCAAGTTGAGATTTTACAGGTGAGCCGGTCTCGAGTGGAAGGTAGTTCGTTCGTACTGTAGCTCACTTTTTACATTTCACGTCTATGGCCGAAGATGATTTTCAAAAGTTGTGTGTACTATCTAGTAAGGATTAAGGATGTTGAGTTCGACTATCCAGTCGATCCTACAGTAGTATCGACTATCAGTATTCCCTTATGATTTCTAGGGTGTTCCTCCCAGAAAATTGATTTCGTGATCTTCTTCTCGACACACAACACCTATATCTATTCCTCCTATGAAATAGCTCTAGGCCCGAGCTAAAAGAGTTGAGAAGGAAGCGTTGAAGGATCTCTTAGATAAGGGTTTCATCGACCAAGCAGTCTCTATGGAGTGCACGAGATCTCATTGTCCGAATGAAGGATGGTTCCCTTCAAATGTGCATTGACTATGAGCATGAGTGAACAGGTTGCCATCAAAACACGAGTATCTTGCCCGAGGATTGATGATTTATTTTTACCATCTTGAGGGGTGCCAAGTGACCCGAAGATAGATCTCGAATCCAGTACCATCGCTTGAGTTTGGGAGAACATCCAGAGATAGCATGGGCGTGGTATGGTCATTGCAATTTGTAGTTATGTCTTCAAGACTAACGAATGCCTCTTTGCAACTTTTATGGATTTGATGAATAGGGTGTTCAAGCCATATTTAGATATGTTCGTGATTGTGTTCATTATTGACATCGTGATATACTCTTGAAGTGAGGAGGAGCATATAAGCTCTTATTTAAGGGTGGTGCTACGACTCTCGAGATCATGGGATTATATGCCAAATTCGGCAAGTATGAGTTTTAGTTGAACTCGTGGCATTTCGAGCCATGTGGTATCAAGTAAGGGCATTGGGATGGACTCTCGAAGGAAAATAAGGCGGTGAAGAGTTGGCCTAGACCGGTGAATCCTTCGGATATTTTGGAGTTTTTTGGGTTTAACCGGCTACTATCGGAGATTTGTGGAAGATTTCTCATCTATTAGGCACCCTTGATCAAATTAACTCAAAAGAGGTGAAATTTCAGTGGTTAGATGCATTTGAGATGAGCTTCCAAGGATTGAAAGACTCGAAGGAGTACTTTATCCTTTGGGTTAACCCTACTAGAGGGAATACTGGATTTAGGTTTGTGGTGTATTGTGATGCTTCAAGGATGGGACACATGTGTGTATTGATGCATCATGGAAAAGTTATAGCATATGCCTCAGAGACAACTAAAAGTTCATGAGAAAAATTACCCAACCCATGATCTTGAATTAGCAGCGGTGGTATTTGCCTTGAGATATGGTGACATTATTTGTGCGGGGGACTACGTGGATGTGTTTACGGACTGCGTCGCAATATGTGTTTACCTGAAGGATCTCAATCTTCGTAAAGAAGGTGGTTGAGCTACTCAAGGACTACGATATGAGTGTGCTTTGCCATCAGTAAGGCTAATATAATAGCGAGACACACTTAGTAGACTCTCTATGAGAGTGTGTCCCATGTGGATAGGGGGCAAGAAGAATTTTGGTGAAGGATGTGCATCGGGCAGAAGGTTGGGAGGTTCGGTTGGTTGACTCATAGATGGTGGTGTTATAGTTGAATGGATCAAATTGTCTTTGTTGGTGATATAAAAGATAGAAAAGACGAGGACCCAATTTTGTTAAAGTTAAAGAGAGCCGTTTAGAATCGAAGGTAGAGATCTTCTTCAAAGGGGAGATGGTGCGCTTTGGCACAGGGATCGCTTTGATTGAGAATGTTGATGATTTGAGAGTGGATGTTGCATGAGGCTCATGGATCGGTATTCTATACATCGAGTTCCACCAAGATGTACCATGACTTATGAAAAGTCTATTGGTGGAATGGCATGAAGAAGGACACCGTGGAGTTTACAGCTACGTTCCAAAGCGTCGGCAAGTAAAGGTTGAGCATAAGAAATCGTGAGGTGTGCTTCAGGATATCGGTATTCCTACTTGAAGTAGGAAGAAATCAATATCTTCATCATCAAAGGTTGCCTCACCTCGGCGACAATATAGCGCGTTTGGGTTATTGTAAACAGTTTGACCAAAGCCACTCATTTTCTACAAACCAAAACCCGCAGTTCGGCGGAGGATTATGCCCAAGCTATACATCCGAGCTAGTTCCAGTACGTAGGTTCCCTTGTTCATCATATAAAGACAAGAGGTACCCAATTTACCTCTCGATTTTGGAGGTCATTTCAAAGGGCTAGAAGTAGCTTTGGTAAGAGTGTTATGGAGAAATCAACGGGTTGAGGGAGCTATGTGGGAAGCCAAAGTGGCTATGATGACCAAATACCTCACTTGTTCCCTGCCTACCTCGGTTTTAGTTTGAGGTATCACTTTCTTTTGCCCTAATTCTCTAATCAGGTTTCCGCGTTAAGTTCATGTGCACAAGTTTGATTTATGTTATGATAGATGTATGTGATGTTTAGATCCGGTTCGGCTATGTAGTTTCTTTTTGGAGAGTAGTCATTCCATGAGTTTGGTTTAAATAGTAGTGTTTGCATATGGTGCTTGTTTGAGTTTTTGTGTGTTTTGCATTCGAGGGATGAATGTTCCACAAGCGAAGATATTGTAATACCCCAAGGGCCAAGGATCGGATGGGAGTCAAACGGAAAAAGCGAAAATTCAAGTTGTAGGTGCCGAACGAGTCATTGGATGACTCGTGAGACCATCCCTAAGTTGTTAGGTGGCTCGTGGGAAGGCCGGTGAGGAAGAAGTTGGAGGATAAAGGGTTCCCCACAATAGGGAATGACTCGTTGTAAGTCACCATGGTCGTTAGGTCAACCGTAGGGTAAGGGTATTGAACATTTAAGAGGCCAACCGGTGTACTTGATGGGAGCGCGGAGACCACGACTCGTTAGAATCGAGCAGCAGTGATGGTGTGAGTCATGGGGTGATTGTAAGTAAAGTGATGTGATGCAAGTAGTGTACACGATGAGCAACATGACAACTCGTCCCCTCCAGTAACAATTTGTTGGGTCGTTCGTTAGGACCACCTGATAATGATTTTCTGCGAATTCAGTAAGGGTCTTTTCGTAATTTCTGAGTTCCTAAGACCTATACTACATTGTTTAAGGCTCGTTTTACGGTGTTTTAAGTGGGGAAAACCTATTCTAAGCTAGTTCATTTCATGCATGCAAACTTGAGAGTTTGAAGAGAGGATTTAGAAAAAGTTTTGAATGTTTCCGTTGGAATCTCATCTTGGGCAATTAGAGAATTGTTAAAAACATCCCTCCTAGGTATGTAAGGTTATGAGTTGGTTCTCTCATTTACACCCTTGCCCAATTTCTATCAAATCATGATAAATCTCCTATGATCAAGTATGGAGTTTTTACCCAATTACGTAATTCTTCAATCTATATAAATGGACATGATTAGATTCTATTTATATTGATGAATTGTGAAGTAGAAGTGATTTTAAATTGTTTTTTCAATATAAATCATATTTTCTAAGTTATGAAATTTATATGCCCATGTATTGAAAGATCATAAAAGGAGTGAAGGACGATGAATGCATGATGATGATAAGATTTGATGATGAAATGCATGTTTCTAAAACTATCCATGATTACAAAGTTGTTTCAAAATGAATTGAGTAGATCCAAGCATGATAAAGCTTTAGGCAATGCCTACATGTTGAATTAAAATCACGATTTTCGAAATAAGCTTACTGCATTGTTTGGAGTGAAAGTCTCCCAAAATTTCATAATTTCTAGCTTGTGGTATGTTTGAAATAAAAATACTAATTGAATAAATTCATGGTGATATGTATTTCATTATTGAGCTTTGTCAAAAGACAATGTTGAGCTTCATTTTCATATGATGTTGAGTCTATGCATGATTTTATTAATGAGCTTTGTCAATAGACATTGTTGAGCTTCATTTCATACGATGTTGAGTTATGCATGATTTCATGTTGAGCTACGTCATCAATAGACGATGTTGAGCTTTATTTTATATGATGTGAGAAGTTGCATGTTTTGGGAGAAGAGTCTAGCAGAAGCGGGTTAAGGGTCACGTCACCTATGCCCCAGAACTACACGCCAATGTAGATTGATATATATATATATATATATATATTAATTATTGGGACCTCCCTTGTGAGCTATTCTCGGCCCAAATGGCCCATAAGCTTGATATAGATATCACTTAGTAGCGTCCTTAGCCACGACAGGGTACCTGGATATACTGCCTGCATATATATATTAATTATTGGGACCTCCCTTGTGAGCTATTCTCGGCCCAAATGGCCCATAAGCTTGATATAGATATCATAGTAGCGTCCTTAGCCCTGACAAGATTTTGGATGGCTCTGCCTACTTGAATGTGATAGTCAGGACCACGTAAGCTCTATCATGGTATATTGATTAAGCGACGAGTCTCCCATTGTTTCATGATTCAGATTTGTATATTCATTACTCATGATCATTACTAAAATTATGCATGTTCTAAAAGCATGGTTTGATTCATTATTCAGCTTTTATCATAAATGTTACGTTTCAGCTTTGAGTCATTTGGGTTAGTCTCGATATTATAAAGCTATGCAGGGTCACGTCATGATAAGATTACGATATCAGAATGAGTGCATGTAGCCCTCCTTCTTAGATTTGAAAGCTTATGATCTATTATGAAATGTTTAAATGATTTACTTTACTTGAGCGGCTTTATTTACCTTGCATACTTGGTACATTCCACGTACTGACCGCATACTTTCTATGTTGTATCATTTCATGATACAATACCCAGCTCCCAAGCTCAACCCTATGCTTAGTCGGCTATCAGAGATAGCTCCTACTTGATTGGTGAGTCCTCATCCGTCGAGGACTAGACATTCAATTCCTAATGTATTTCCCATTCTGTATTGTTGAGTTAGTTGGGGTCTTGTCCCATCAACTCATCCAGATTAGAGGCTTTTCAGACTTATTTATATGTAGCTTTGGATATTATTCTGATGTGATGTTGGATTAAACTTCCGTTGAGATTATATTCATGATTTATTTAGTAGGTTGAATGAGTTAGTTGTTTGCTTATGCCATAGGTCAACTTGGGGTCTCTGGGAGTCCCTTGTCCCATGTCTACGATCTGGGCCTCCATTCGGGTCGTGACATGACCATACTCTGGTCTCTTATTCTGGGCATACCATAGAAGTAGCCCTTAAAGTTTTCCAACTACTATGGAAATCCAACGGTCTAGACTCAAGTCTCTTCGTACCCATGTAATTGAATAATACCATAACATTATCACCTCTTTATTATCTTTTCCCAATTAGTTCCCTCTCATATTTACTTACTAAATATAGTTTGACTAGTGGTGATTATGATGAGTTGGAAATTTACCAACTCATTAGGCTCCTAAGCATGAATTTTTGTCTAGTTTTCGAGTTGTTTATGGGAATTTTATGTCCTTTCTCTTTAATTCTTTGTAGGTACTTCACTGAGTGGAGAAAGCATGAAATCTAGTAAAACACATAAATTTTGAGATGGAATTTGATGAGTTAGAATATGAAGGAGAAGAGCCAAAGATAATGGAAGATTTGAGATCAAGAAGGGGAGCAAGGACATACTTTAAATCGGCTAAATGCGGATCCCGAAGGGCGAAACGTGCGCGAAACGCTGAAGTGACTGCCTAGACCGGCTACTAAATCGGAGGTTGGTGGTTGGGTAGCGACTAAATGCTTATTGAACCACCGGTGGTCACTGCTTGTAGCTGTTTTGGGGCAGCGGAAGGCCGGTGCTCTACAGATTGGCACCGAATAAAAGCCGGTGCTGTCACAGGTGAGGCCATCTAATTAACGGTACAAAGGTCAAGAAATGTCTTCAAAGCATCTAAAAGCCTCAAGGGCATTTGGGAAAAGTTTTATACAAGAAAGTACAGATAGTTACATAGCTTTCATTGTACACCATTCATTCATTCGAAAAGTCATTCACCATCTATTCACTCTTCATTAATCTTTTCACCATAAAATTCTACAGTTAGATAGAAATTTTCTTCTTCTTTTTCTATAACCCATTTTTGGGGAATTCTACCATTTTTGTAAGAGCTTGTGAAGCAAATTTGTGAAGCTAATGTGATGAATATGAGGAGAATCCTCTTGGTATATTCTCTATAACTTTAAATGCTAGACTAATTTGCTAGCTAGAGGTATATTCATGGTAGGTTTATTAATTTTATTGGGTTTTGGTAAATTTCTCTTGGATTTTTATTGAAATTGTAGATCTATTATCTTCTCCCAAGTTATAATTGCTAAAATTGATGGTTTGCAGACATGAATTGTACTTTACTTTTCTTGCTTTTGCATGAGAGAAAAAGGTGAGAATTGGGTGAGAAGATAATAGTGAGGAATTAGAGTGTTTGTGTGTGGGATTAAGCTAGAGATAGTTAAAACCCACATTTTCACTCCTTTAAAGGTAAAGGCTAGAAATAACTAGTCCTTCCTCAAGCTTGTATGGTTGATTACTTGAATTGGCTTCGGGGTTTGAAAGAACTCAAGGCATAAATATTCTTATGGTTGAAAAACAAGAGAATGTGAATTATCCACTTCTATCTATGCTAATTTTGAGTCTAAGGCATTGAAGAAAATCCCGATTTAGTTGTGATCTCATCAAAAGCTTATCCCTAGCCATCTCAGTTGTGATTGCAACAATTGGAATTCCCCCCACTAGTTTTAATTTAGAATTAGATAGTGTTTTTTTCCTTAATTTCCCCCAATTTTACTTTTCAAATGTTGAAAAACTATGCGTTCTAGTTTGAATTAATTTATAACTCTTGAATTGTTGACTCAATTCTTTGTGGTATTCGACCCCGACATCTGTTGGGATATTTGTTTTAATACAATGACCATTACGCTCTTTCATAAAAGAATAGTGTATTTTGGACGTTATAAAAATGGCGTCATTACCAGGGAGTTGAGTTGTGATAAGACATTAGTTATATATTGGTTTGAACTAGTTTTGCATTTTTGTTTTACATCTTGTTTTATTTTTATTTTTGTTTGTTTGTAGTTCTATGATGGCATCGTGGAATGAAAGGAGGTTTGTTAGTTACAACTCTTATTATGATGACCCATGTCCCTATTGTGAAGGACCACACTATTGGAAAGATTGCAAATATACCCCTAGAAGGGAGATAAGTGCACCTTCTCCTTCCTATGATGGGTATAGATGCACATTATGTGGTAGTCATGGGAGACATTGGGATGGATTCCCAACTTGGGTCACTTCTCGTTATGGTGGCTCTAATAGAAGTTCTGCTCCTAAGCTTGATAGGAATGAAGCCATGGCAATTGAGGGAAGGAGAAATACATATGGGCGCATGGAAGCCGTGCTCCAAGTCTTTTTGGAGCGGGAGTCCAATGGGGAAAAAAGTTTCAACCCTTCCATGCCTATGGAGTCATCAACTCCTCAAGAAGAAAGTGGTAAATCTCTACAAGAAAAAGCGAAGGAGATATTGAGGAGCATAACATGAAGAAGTGAAAAAATGGGCATAGCTCAACTTGACTCATGCGAGAAAGCTCAAAAAGATGACGAAGAAGGAATCAAGGTGAACTTTGAAGAACTCATAGAGGCGTGCTAACAAACCAACATTGAAAAAATGCAAGATGCCAAGGTTGAAGAAGTGCCACTAGAGTCTCCAAATGACATTCAACAAATCATGCTCAAAGACTCTAGTGCACTTGAAAAGAAGGATGTCAAACAAGAAGCATGCTTAAAAGGGGAGCAACTTAAACCGCCCTCTTATCATTTTTCAATATTGAACTTGGTTGAAAAAATGGAAATTGAGGAAACTAAGTCAATGAAGGAAGTTGAGGAGGACGATCAAGGTGGCTTCATCTTAGAGTATGCCATGTCAACAAGGTCAAAGCACATCCCTCCTTTAAGGGCCAAGAAATACAAGACGCAACATCCACTGCTTGGCACCTTGAGTCTTACACCACCACCCCTCAAGCGAATAGGAGAATGGATAAGAAACTAGGGGTGCGATTCAAAAGCTCAAAGTGGAGAGAAAAGTGAAGTTTAAGTCATTGAGCCATGACGTTAACTAAGGCGCTTCTTGGGAGGAAACCCAGGTGCTTTTTCTTTTTGTTTTTACTTTTTTCTTTTATTTTGTTTTACTTTACGTCTGTGTTATCTTTGATTATGTAGGGGGGAACAGGTGTGGAACGTGGCAAATAGTGAAAGAAGAAAGAGAAAAAGGAGAGCATGGAAAATGCGTGTAAAATGGATGCCTTCATCGTATTAGGGAGTTCTCTCACCCATTCCTTCCTCATTTTGTTTAAACTTAGGCATCAAATATAATGCATTGTTCTTTTGGGGGGTGAAGTTTGAGTAACCCACTTGTTAAGTGATGCATGATATGGCCCTATGATAAATTGGTTCACGTCATTCTTAAGGGTAAACTGTCATTACTTGCAAGTAGTATCACATTTTTTAGATAGTAGACTTTGAAAAAAATCCAAGGGTTATCTTTATATTACAATTTTTTCCCAAGGAGCGATTTCTTTGTCTTTTCTTTTTGTTGTCGAACCGGGTTGACACTTCCCGATGATAGATTCAGAGGTGTCTTTCTTAAGGGAAATTAAAGTTTAGAGTTTTGTTGAGCCTTTGTTCATTTGTTTGATGAGGGACCACCAACATTTCTTGCTTAACATTGTGCATTAGTGTTGAAAAGAAAAGGAGGGCATTCAAATGTGAAAATTGAGCACTCTCTTGTCATGAATTATACATTCTTTGCTTGTCTTGTTGATTCGTAACTAGCTTGTTAAAAGTATTTCTCTTAATGTGATGAAGGAAGTGTGTGAACTCCTTAAATTGTGATGCCTTGTGTGGTGAGGCTTTTAGCTTAATTCTTGTGTATGCATGATTGTCTAAACTTGCCCTAAGTGTGATTCAAGGAGAAATGATAGATGAGGCTGCACTTAGAACATGATCTTAGGCACTCTTTTGTTAAGTCACTTCACCCAAAATGACCTCCTTGAACATTAATCTTTTATAACCAAAGTTTGAGCCTTGGACCCTTTCTTGGAAACCACATTACACGCCTAATGACCATTTTTAATCCTTCTATTTGGCACCCAACCTCCCTAATTGCTAGTAATAATACAATGAAAAATGGGGCATGAAACTCATGAAATGGGGAGCGATAAAAAAATGAATGTGAAATGAGGCAAAAGCCTAAGTTTGGGGGTTTTCAAGAGTAGGGGAAAAATGAGAGCTTCAATGTAAGGTAGCACCAAAATTGTGATGAAATGAATCAATTGATGGGTTGAAAGACCTCAAATCATCAAAAGAGAAAGAATAGTAAAAAGGCGCTATCTCTTGCATATATAAGACTAAATGTGAATTTTATAGGTGTTATAAGGATGACTTATGTTACACAAAAGATAAAGATGATGAACAAGGAGAAATAAGGCAGAGTGATCACAATAAGATGATGGGATGTTACAAGCGTTTATAAAGGAATTAGGGAGGCTTTAGTCACTAGAGCTAAATATTTGTCCTACCCTTACCCATAGCCTACATTATGACCCGCAAGTCCTAATTAATTTTTAGTGTAGCAACACTATATTAGTGGCGAGATACATGAAGGGCAAGCCTATTGGTCAATTTGTATGTACTTGAGTTTCTTTGTGAGAGTGAGTACATTTGTCTTATCTTATAATCCCTTTGTGTGAAATGCTAAAAAATGTATGGGATTCTCTCTTCTTGTGAGTGACATTATTTTCTTGGGGTACATGTTTAAAATTATTTTCAAAAGAGAGGTATGAATGAGGAAAGCATGTAGTGAACTTTAAGGCAAGCTTTGAATGTGAATTTTCAATGACTTGAGATGCCCTTTGAACTTGTTTTGATGAACTAAGCCCCTAGTTTGAATGGAAGGAATGCATGCAAGATATGTTTAATGATTGTGGTCATCTATTGAGCTTGTGCAACATGGTTTGAGTCTTTTTTTTTCTTGAGTTGGTGTATGTTGTTGGGTTGTATTGAGGCTTGATGATTTTGAGTACAACTACCGTAATGCTCTAAGCTTTAGCAATGTCCTCTTGTGAAAGAACATCTTGATTGGCCCTTGATGCAAAAACTCATATATATAGTATGTTGTTCAGTGTCTCAACTATAAAGAATTGCATTACTTGAGGACAAGAAATGGTTCAAGTTTGAGGGGTTGATGAGTTGGAAATTTACCAACTCATTAGGCTCCTAAGAATGAGTTTTTGTCTAGTTTTTTAGTCGTTTATGTGGATTTTATGCCTTTTCTCTTTAATTCTTTGTAGGTACTTCATGTGAGTGGAGAAAGCATGAAATCAAGAAAAACACATGAAGTTTGAGATGGAATTTGATGACTAATCATATGAAGGAGATGAGACAAAGATAATAGAAGATTTTAGCTCAAGAAGGAGTGCAAGGACATACTTTAAATCGTCTAAACATGGATCCAGAAGGACGAAATACAGGAGAAACATTGAAGTGACTGCCCAGACCGGATACTAAACCAGCAGTTGGTGATTGTGCAGTAGCTAAACGCCTATTGAACTACCGGTGATCACTGCTTGTGGCTGTTTTGGGGCGGCGGACTGCCGGTGCTCCGCAGATTGGCACCGACTAAAAGCCGGGATTTTCGCAGGTGAGGCCGTCTAGTGAAGGGTAAAAAATTCCAGAAATGTTTCCAAAGCATCTAAAATTCTCAAGGGCATTTGGGGAGAGTTGTATATAAAAAAGTACAGATAGTTATATAGCTTTCATTGTACACCATTCATTCATTCAACAATTCATTCACCNATTGTACACCATTCATTCATTCAACAATTCATTCACCATCTATTCACTCTTCATTCATTCATCTTTTCACCATAGAATTGTAGAGTTAGATAGAACTTTTTTTTTCTTTTCCTTTTTCTTTAACCCTTTCAATTCAACTTATGGAGAATTTGAGAAAGCACCCTAGAAATTCTTGAGATGTATTGAGAGGCTTGATCTTCAATTAAGAGTGTTGGGGGAATTCTACCATTGTTGTAAGAGTTTGTGAAGCAAATTTGTGAAGCTAATGTGATGAATATGAGGGAAATCCTCTTGGTATCTTCTCTCTACCTTTAAATATGCTTGACTAATTTTCTAGCTAAAGGCATATTCATGGTTGGTTTATTAATTTAATTGGGTTTTGATAAATTTCTCTTGGATTTTTATTGAAATTGTAGATCTATTGTCTTCTCCCAAGTTATAATTGCTAAAATTGATGGTTTGCAAACATGAATTGTATTTTACTTTTCTTGCTTTTGCTTGAGAGAGAAATGTCAGAATTGGGTGAGAAGATAATAGTGAGGAATTGGAGTGTTTGTTTGTGGGATTAAGCTAGAAATAGTTAAAACCCACATTTTTATAAAGGTCAAGGCTAGAAACAGCTAGTCCTTCCTCAAGCTTGTGTGGTTGATTACTTGAATTGGCTTTGGGGTTTGAAAGAACCCAAGGCATAAACATTATTATGGTTGAAAAATGAGAGAATGTGAATTATATACTGCTATCTGTGCTAATTTTGAGTCTAAGACTTTGAAGAAAATCTCGATTTATTTGTGATCTCATCAAAAGCTTATCCCTAGCCATAGAACTTGTGATTATAATAATTTGATTCCCCCCACTTAGTTTTTATTTAGAATTAGATAGTGTTTTTTTCCTTAAATTCCCCCCAATTTTACTTTTCAAATGTTGAACAACTATGTGTTGTACTTTGAATTAGTTTATAACTCTTGAGTTATCGACTCAATTCTCTATGGGATTTGACCCCGACATCCGTCGGGATATTTATTTTGATACAATGACCATTTATGCTCTTTCATAAAAGAAGAGTGTATTTTGGACGTTATCATATTAGCATGGTAACTTCCTTTCTACTCATTAATGACACATCAGTTATAACACATATATGAATTGCTAATCAAAGTCTAACACATAGGTAAGCCATAGCCTACCTGGGCGCCAAGCTGTTATCAAGAAGTGAACAACTGCGTGCTTGCCATGAGATTTGAGTTCTTGCAGAGAATTGTCAAGGCGGGTGGTGGACTCTTTCCCTCTCTAGCCTCCTTATTTTCTTTCCTTGTTAGAAATGCTAACTTTTGTTTTTGGGCATTTTTATTCACCAAAAATCCTATGAAAATAGGTTTTTAAATCCAAACTTGGATAGAATTATGGGGTTTCTAATTTGCGTCGCTTGCTACAGTGAGTAGTCTTCCGCTTCAGTGATCCTATTACCACGGAATTGGTCCACTGGAGTGGCCTTGCGACTGGGACCACCTGATTTTAACTTAGTCCATTCCAAATTTGTCAATCACATAATCCCTCAATCCGAGGACATAATTCAGACTTGCAAAAATTTTAAATTTTTTCACGTTTATGTCGTCAAGATGCTATAACGATCGAATGGTTTTTTATAGAAATATAAT
>JACEIK010006349.1:19774-37000 GCA_018107945.1 Datura stramonium | reverse complement strand
TTTGATTTTAATGGTAGTGAACCCAACTCTACCCCTTTTATAAGGGCCAATCTGATCCAGACAAAAATAGATCGGGTTTGATTTCAGGCCAAACCGGCCTATTTGACAGATTTAGGCTAAACTGCCTAAATATGTTACAATTAGACTGCAGATGAAGACATTGAAGACATAAGAAAGGAGAAAGTTAGGATTCGATATGACTTTCTACCAAAGTACTGTACAAGCTATAAATTGCAAGAGCATCTCAATGATAATACAATTATCTTTTTGATTAGTACCACAACCATCCTTTGGTTGGACATTGGTGCAACATTGCCTATTGATAAATCCTTAAATTTAGGTATTTTAAAAAAATTGAATTAGATTCAATTGTGAAATAACATGACATCTGTATCCATAAAATACTTTCTTCAAAGTGAATTCTCCGCAGATGCATCTATTCAATTTCATTCTATATTTATTTCTAATATATGATATATTAATTTTGATAAAGATTTTCAATCTATTTTCACTAAGTAAGTCCGATAGATTTAAAACATATTTTTTGCTAAATTAATTATGAAATATTTATCTAAAATGCATAATATATATTTTATATCTTCTCAATGAAAATGTTCAATTTTCATATGATCTACGTCCAAAATTATGCTCCAAATATGATATTGTTGAGGAAAAGGTGAATAAGGTGGAAAATCAGAAAAGAAAGAGAATAATATCAAGAAGAGCCTTGAAAATAAATTCCAATAAGGAATTTTCTAACACGGTTTTTGTCCAGTGGGAGGGTAGTTGAAAATCATAATGTATGGAATACTATGAAAGACAATAGAATACTAGACAAAGTTGATTAGAGTAATAGAAAGAATACTAATATACAAACTCATAATTAATATAAGGCTCTAAAATGACCATGAAGTACAACTGAATACCATGGAGAAACAAATAAAGGAGAAAAAAGCCAGAAAAGGAAGGGGATCACAATAAAGTGGAGACTCAATCGACTAAAGAAATGGACCATAGAGAGGTGTGAGAACAAGATAATGGGTGAATAAAGATCTTACCTATGACACAAACAACAACAACAGTAAAGCTTGGGAGCGACAAAGTGGAAGAAGGAAAATAAGATAAATAGAGTTACAGTGGACAAGAAGGAGAAATTAGTCCAAGAAAAAAATGCAACAACACTTAACAAAGATACAAACAAAGAGGTAAATGAATCTAACCAAAAAGAGGAGATGGTACAGAACTCAACTGGAGTCTCACAAGAATCAGTTGAAGTAGAGCATAAGACAAGCCTCCAAGAAAAAGAAAGACAATAGTATAGGCAAATCAACATAAAATATAGGAACATTAAGAGAGTATGAAGGGAAACAAATAACAGGGAACCAGAAGAATACACAAGCATATATGGAGGAACACAAATGAAAAACAATATACTAGAGGTAAAAGAGTATTAACTACGAAGCTTAGGATTATGGTTTAACATATAAAGGGTAGAACCATAGAAGCAAATAGAGGAAAAGACCACGGATTAGTGGAGATAGTGATAGGAGATGCAAAGCCCATTGCACCTTTCATTCAAAGGCCACATATATATGATACAATGTGGATGATAATACCGAGACCAGAGTTTTAAGATCAATAAATGAGATACAACTAGTCCCTATGCTCAATATAAACTCTCCCAACAAGGTACTTCATGATTTGATGTCTCACAGCACTAAAGCGTAGGTGGACAAAAGAGAGAAATTAGAAGAGCTGGAGGATAAAGAGAACAAGGAGGAAGATTTGAAGCAGATACTAAATGATTCTATTATAAGAACAAATCTATCTCTAAAGACACCCTCAAAGGGTGACAACATATGACGAAAAGAATATTATTATAAAAAAGAGGCACAACCTTGTAATGCCTTATACTTTTTAATACGTGTACAAATAAGTTAATATTCATAAAAGTATTAAACTCAGGATAGCAAGATGGTATTTAAACCTATAGTTTGAGTATAAAAGTATGAATAAGAGTTAAGTAATTAAGGAGATTGAGAGTTGGAATAAATTGAGTAAAAGAAGTCTGGTGCTCGTCAACTTAGTTAGGCTTATAATTGCAAGTCGGTGCATCATCTGCTTAAGCGGAATGAATCAAATTAAGAGGATCAAGTGGGTATAATATGTATCTATATTAATGGACCTAATATCTACCCAAATTAATCTTGAAGTCATCCCAAAAAAAAGTGTCACCAAAATTTCTCAAAAAGTCCAATTAAATTAAGGTCTGAAAGGAGCCCATGTTTAAGCCAAGTAGGTGCAGTTCTTATTTAGACTTTTCAGGTTCTTGAAAGGCCAAGTAGGTACACCACCTATTTAAAAATATGATGGTTCAAAAGAATCTTAAAATAATCCCAAAGGATGGATCAAAAGTAGGCTAAAATATTTCCTAGAATAGCCCACAAATTTATCAAGAATTTGACCCAAAATGTTGAACCAAGTTGGCCCAGAATTTGGTACAAATATGTCAGCCAAAGGCACTCCATTTGAAGAGATAGATTTGGCCATTTTATTTGAAAAAGCATTCATCAAATTCCAGAAAACCCAAGGCACAAAGAGCCCTCTCTTTGCTTAGAAATATAGCTGCACTTTTTTCCTTTTTAGAGTTCTTGAAGTTCTTCATGTTTCCTCTGAATTTAGATAAGTAAATTTTATTAATCTTGCCTCACTTATTATATTATAATATAAGTTATTATATTGGTTAAGTAAAGGGAGTGAGGCAGCCCCTTTTTCTTAGCTAACTATTTATTTTTACTCTTACAAGTTAAGTGATTTCTCCTCTTCTCTTTGGTATAGTTGAAGGAGAAGTTCAAGCTCCTAAAAGTACTACAAGAAAAAAAGAATAAAATTATCTACAAGTAAGGTAAGGTTCTTCCACTTATCAATTCTCTCTGTGTATAAGTTTTGAGAAAGAATTTTAGATTGGCATTGCTAAGAACTCACAGGATGGTAATTGGAAACCGTGAGTTCAATGCGATTATTGCAATATTAAGAAAATTGTGGACTATTTAGTGGCTGGTTTTATGTTGTTATTGATTAGGTAAGTAAGAGAGGTTAAGAAGAGGAATAAGGTGTTGTTTTGAAGTTGAAAATGGAAAGGTGTGGCGACACAAATATTTATGTGTTATATCGGCATGTAGCCCCATTACTTATTTAGTTGATGCCTTGAGACATATTCATTATTTTTACCTATAAATATTAGCTTCATTACACCTTATTCATGTAGAGTAAATTCCCCCAAGGAAGGATCAACTTGTCCTATATTTTATTGAATTCGAGACTGAGGTATGGAAGGCTTAAATCTCTTTCACAGTAATGGCATAATAACATGTCACATGTTTCTCTCATATGAGTCTATAAGAGTTGAGAATACATGAATTAAGATTATTTAGATGTTATATGCGTCTATAAGTATCTTTCTTCCCCAGTTTTAAATAAATAGTTAGTGTTATGTTATCAAGTCTTCTAAGTTTGAATTGAGTTGTCTTTATCACTAGATTAAAATGCTTTGTGTTTTCTTCACTTAAAGATGATTATATTTAGTTAGCAAAGCACCTATAGAAGATGATTAGATTTATTTAGTAAAGCACCTATAGTTGAATGAGCTTTATGAATCATTTCATAGTATAACAAGCTTAGCAATACATGTTTGACACAATTAAGAAGATTAGAAGAGGTAAATAAAGAATGTCTAATTAATTTTTTTGTTGTAAGCTTGTTTGACATATTTACTTTACATTCAAAGTATACTATAAGCCCCCATAAGTTGCTATCAATTCTACGCCCATAGAAGTGGCCATTTATTACTAAGCCCCTAAAAGTGGCTAATATTATTAGGCCCACAGAAGTGGCCATCTACTATTAAGCACCTGAAAGTGGTTATTGCTATTAGTCCCCCAAAAGTGGCTATCATTATTAGGCCCCCCCAGAAGTAACCATCAATTATTAAGCCCCAAAAAGTGGCTATTGATATTAAGCCCCCAGAAGCGGCTATTATTGTTGGGGCCCAGAAGTGGCTATCATTGTTAAGCCCCAATAGGGGCTATCATTACTAGGTCCTCAAAAGTGGCCATCTATTATTATGCCCCCCAAAAGTGACTATCGATATAAGCCCCCCAAAGTGGCTGTTATTGTTAGGCACCCAGGGACAGGATTCAAACATGCAACCTTCAGGTTGTGAGCTTGATGACTTAACTAATTTCTCTACCCTGCTTCTTCCCCTTTTCTTTTGAACCACACAAGGATTGTCCATTTTTTTGTTTAATTTAAAAGTATATGGCCCCAACCGTGGTCATGATTTAATTACTTGTTATATTTTAGAAAACAAATAATAACAGGTAATTATGAGATTTAAACTGTGTTGAGAAATCAGATTTTAAAAAAATTCAGTATAAAAGTTCTAAAATGTGTAAGATGTGATAGACAAATGATTCATATCCTGTCTTTAGTTTCAAGTACTTATGGTAGGTCATATTTCCAATCCCTAACTTATAAGCTTTATAATTATATCCTATTAGTTAGTCTGCTTTATATATAAGTACTATTGATTTTGTACTCATGTCCCTTGGCTTGGGGGCACTATATTTCTTAATGCATAATTAGACGTACATAGTAGTAGACCACCTTGCTA
Source organism: Datura stramonium (assembly GCA_018107945.1). NCBI lineage: Eukaryota > Viridiplantae > Streptophyta > Magnoliopsida > Solanales > Solanaceae > Datura > Datura stramonium. The sequence goes on along the minus strand of JACEIK010006349.1, from coordinate 32,328 downwards.
GGTGCTTTTTCAGTGCTTCATCTTGTGAGTGGTAAGCTCCCCCTCTATTTGGAGCAGAGTCGAGTTTAGTACTTTTTAGTATTTATTTATGGATAGTATGGATTGGTCGTGATCCTATCCCAATATTATGTTAGTTGTATAGATTTTCAAACTTCAGTAGAGATTTCACATACTAGTGTTGTGCTTTTATTTAGTTGTTATATCAGTGCTTGTGTACTTTGGGCTAGAAGACTCTCATATTACATTTATAGTTTCTTGCTCAGAATGTGCCAACTTCCCTTATATATTTCTTAGGCTTGTTATTTGTATGGTTTCGTAAATATTCTTATATCAAGCTTATGTGTCTAAATAAAGCATAGTCTGCTTCACCTAGGGTTGGGGCGTGACAAACTTATGAACAACCACAATATCAAATTTTAAATAATGATTATGTATTTTATTTGGAGTATAAGATCAGTGAAGACTAATCAAGCCTTTCATAGGCTTCAAATGCTAAATAGACATCACAAATTCTTTCTCATTGCTTTAATGGAGCCATTTTAGAAGGCTAAACACATTGAAAAATATTTAAAAAGGCGAGGTATGAACCAAATTAAAGTAAATACAAATGGAAAGATTTGTACAGGTGGAAGAACTAGCAAACAATCCTAGGTAAATCACCTTGAAACTATTTGCATAGGATCTTTGCATGGAAATGGTGAAAACTCTAGTTTATGTCGAATGTGATCCTTTATAGAGACGAGAGTTGTGGGATGACATTTATTAGCAGGATAAAAACATATCACTCCCTTGAGTGGTTGAGGAGATTTTGATGTAATCCTAAACGGTAAGGAGAAGATAAGAGGTCTATCAGTCTACACTCAAGATATAGAAGAATTTATTTTCTGTATTAATTTTTTGAATTGAACGAAAATTAGCTTCAAAGGCAGCCCATGTACATGGTGAAATGAAAGAGTAGTAGAAGACTGTATCTTTGAAAGACAAGATAGAATGCTAGAGAATCAATATTATAGTCGTATTTTGGTCATATAAAGGTGAATCATCTGGAAAGAGAAAGGTCTGATCATGACCTTATGTTGCCTCATATAGGGTGCAAAAATAAAACTTTGTTAAACTTTTTATGTTTTTGAAGTTTTAAACAGAACATGACTCTTATCTAGAAAAAATAAGGCAGAAGAAGGATCCAACCCATTTAATTCTTTCAAGAACAAGTTGAAGAATATGATTAAAGATTTATCAAAATTGAATAAATAAATATATGAAGATATCTTTAAACAATTCATAATCAAGAAAGAAATTGTGAGATTTAAAGAATCTCTATTCAAAGAGGAGCCAACTTAGATCAATAGAAGTATCCTTAAAAAGCATGAATATGAACTTAAGAAATACCTTCACTATGAGAAAGAATTTTGGAGACAATAAATTAAAATTGATTGATTTGTGGAGAGTGACCCAAATACTAGATATTTTCACATTCTAGTTAAAGGGAGATGGAAGAGGTTCCAATTCAAAAACATACAAGATAGAGAAGATAATTAGATAGAAGATAAAAATCATATGGTAGAAGAAATTCTGAACTGGTATAGTTAATAATTTATACAAGAAGAAGAGGGTGTCAGTGTTGAGATATCGTATCATGACCCAAGGATGGTAAATCAGATGCAAACTAATATACTTCGCAAAATACCTACTTAGGAGAAAGTAAAAAAAGAAATCTTTAAACTAAATGGTGAGAGTGCTAATGGTCTAGTAGCTTTAGTTGATGCTTGTCTCAAATCTATTAGAGTATTGTGGAACTGGATATTTTTAGACATGTCTGCAGTTTTTTTTTGGGCCACCAGCTTTTCCAAAATCTATAACTCATACAAATTTGGTGTTTCCACCTAAGAAAGATCTGGTTCAGAGCTTTTCTGACTTAAGACTAATAAGTCTCAACAGTTTAATCAACAATATCATTTCTAAGGTGGTTCATGATAGTATGAAAAAGGTATTACATATATTAATGTCTTCAAATCAGTCATGATATGTGAAAGGAAGAAGTATTATTAAAAATGTGTTACTCACATAGGAAATAGTGACTGACACTAGAAGAAGCGCCAAACCAACTAGTATGGTGATTAAATTGGACATGAAAAAAACATATGATAGGATATCTTGGCTCTACCATACCAGGATACTAAAGAAAATGTTGTTTGAAACCACTTCATTGGAATGATCTGGAGATTTATAACTAATAATTTATATTCCATACTATTCAATGGCCAAATTAAAGGTTTTTCTTCACTCTACTAGGAGAATAAAATAAGGAGATCTATTATCTCTAACTCTAAATAAGGAGATCTATTATCTCTAACTCTATGTATTTTTCCAGCTTAGGTGTTGTCAAAAGCTCTAAACTCTCTATTTGATAACTATAACTATGTTTGTTTCGGTAGGCCTAAATGGATTCAAAAGTTGAGTTATCTAACTTATGAAGATGACACAATTATCTTTGCTTTAGTAGATGCAGTATTCTTAAAATAGATGACATAGTTATCTTTGCTTCAGAAGATGAAGGATCCTTAAAGAAAATAATAAAGGTGCTGCAGTAGTATGAAGAGGTGCCAGGAAAATTAATTAACAAGGAGAAGAGCTCTATATATATGTTTTAAAAATATAGATGCAAATTTGTTTAATAAAGTAGAGCAAATCAAAAGCTTCTCAAGGGGATAATTTACTTACCTGGGTTGTTCATTATTTCACACTAAGAGAAAAAAAAGTACTATAGTGAGCTCATAAAGAAACTGAAAAATAAGCTACAAAAATGAAAAGGCAAACTGTTATCTTATTGTGGAAAAATAGTTTCATTTGAGAGTGTACTGCAGAGTATTTTTGTATTTGCTTTCAATGGTGGTGCCAAAAAATTACACCATAAATGAAAACCATAATATTTTTGATACATTTTACTAAAGCAATTAGGACAAAAGAAGAAGCAAAAAATTGGGTCTCATGAGCAAAATTATGCATACCAAAGAGTGAAGGAGAACTTGACTTTAAATCTTATGTGATATTTTCAAATCTTTATTTGCAATTTTGGTGGAGATTCAAAACTACTACATCACTTTGAGCTAACTTTATGTGGAATAAATATTATAAAAAATACACGGGAGAGGTGGTTGTTAAATAAGAAAAATAATACTGGAGGCCAAAAAAGATATATATGATAAAATTTGGTGAGAACCAAGGAGTGGTACATCAAATATATGGGAAGACAACTGGATAAGGTTGAGAGTTTTGAAGTTAGACTCATCTACAAATTTCAAAAGACAACAACATAAAGATCTAGAATACTTTACGCAACCAGAAAAATGGAATATGAAAAGAATGCATGAGTGTTTACCAACTCTAGTAACAGAACATGTTATGAAGGAGTTACAATCAGTGATAATATCAGAATTTCATGATCACCCTTGGTGGGTCTTACTAGCTTTGGCAAATTTACTATGGGATGTGCCAAGGAACTTCTCAAACAAAGCGGAAGGTAGACATATATACAAGGTCCATTAAGGCCTCCAAACTGCATAAACAAAATTACCGAGCTAGTATGGACAATAGCGCACCTCTATACAATCCCATTGTCTGCAGACCTCTAAGGAGTAAATACTTGATAGGCACAGGGCCTCGACCTACCTAAAAAGAACTATAAAATAAAAGATTGGAAAACCTCTAAAGTATGGAAACTCCGGAAGAGAGGAGCTGACTAATATACTGAGCCTGAACTCCTATTGAGGAGGTCCCTGAACCTATGTGTCTGAACCTACAGGCAAGAGTGTAGCACCCCCAGGCTTGAGCGTTAGTACAAAAATGCACCAAGTATGTAAGGCAATAGCAATAAGTTAGAACTAAACTGATAGTAAGAATGGAGTGTAAATAGATATAAGAACAAGAGAATAAGATAAAAGATATTATTAAGTTACACAGGAAACTAACTAGGCAATAGTCAAACAAGAACCTAACCTGGTCCTATAAGTCCAACAGGTACAAACAACAAACAATAACCTACCTAAGCCCCTATAAGCCCCGGTAGGTAAACCTCAATCTACATATCCCTATTCCTAACATTGTAGCTCCGTAGGTAAGTTATAACTGTATCTTGAGCACACTTGTCTCCTGTATTTCTAATTGTATCTTGAGCCTTCTAGGCTCCTATAGCTGTATTTGAGCCTTTTGGGCTCCTATAATTGCACTCGAGCACAAAAGGCTCTACTAACTTAGGCATAAATGAATTCCATAAGTGAATAGACATCAATATGGTTCTATAGGCCTCAATATAGACTTTCCAATCATTTTATAGTTCTTATAAGCAAAGCATAGCCCCATAGGTAGGGTACGCTTGTTTGTAACCCTTCTAGGTAATTTGTACATGAGCATCTGCATGAACAACCAAAGGCTGTTGGCCTAAGTACTCAACAACTAACAAAATAGACAATTAAAGCATCATACAATCTATTAATCTATCAACAAGTAAGGTGGCCTTTTATGTGACCTGTACGATAATCGATACATCGTATACAACTATAAGATCGCAAACAATAAGTACAACACCTTAATACTTATGACCAAAGTTCAGTAGGCAGTCATAGTGCCACTACCCGAAAGTCAAACAACAATGCTAAAATTCTGGCTCTATAGGTGTCAGGAATGGACATCATAAACATCTAATCGTATCGCCAAATAACTCGTTATGCTGCTAATCATGAACAAGTAGTGTTAAACAGCTAACCAATAATAAATAACATAGTCATTAACACTTCTATGATCGACAACAAGTTGTATTAAGAATATGATGAGGAAACTTCCAAAGAGAGAGTTTAGCCTCAACATACCTTATTTTGGGACTTTCTCTCTTATACCCCCATCAATAAAAATTCTAATATCGAATATGAACTCAAATTTTTCACCGGAGAATTTAATATTCAACTGTGATGATCATGCACTTTTCCATCAATGGGAATTTCTCCCATTTTTTCTAGTTGAGAAGTTAAATGAGAAACATTAAAGCTACTATATGACTGTTAACTGAAATAAAGGGATCTCTTCTTATTAATGTAAAAAAGTAGTTGGAGATGGAAGATTTAATTACTTTATTATAGTTATCTATTTAGGCAACCAAATTATAATGGACTATCTAAAAACCTGAAACGCAAAAAAGTCCAACCTAGAAGTCTCACAAAGTGACACAAATAGCTAAACTGAATAGCTCCACAACAATAATGCACACAAAATACAACAACAATAATAATAAGCAACATTATAAAGTCCGAATATGTATCTTGCTTCAATTGTAGTAATCTAAACTGATATGTCATCACCCTAGGGTGTGAAACAAGTGAGGATATTTGGATTTGATGTCATCCTCAGCTTCCAAGGTCACTTTTTCCACATTCCTGTTTCTCTAGAGGACTTTAACGGAAGCCACATCTTTGGTCCTCAATTTGACCTATTGATCTAATATGGCAACTGGAGTTTCCTCATAGGACAACTCTTCATCATTTGAACACCCTCAACTAGGACAACCCAAGAAGGATCTCTTATGCACTTTCGTAGCATCGATACATGAAAAACTGGATGAACCAATTCTATCCCTGGAGGCAACTATAGCTCCTAAGAAACTATTCCTATCTTCTCGAGGATTCAATGGCCCAATGAATCTTGGGCTAAGCTTGCCCTTATTGCAAAGTCTCACAACACCCTTCATAGGTGAGACTTTGAGGAATACCCAGTCGTCAACATAGAACTCCAAATATGTACATCGTACATCAACATAAGATTTTTGATGACTTTGAGCTATCAACAATTGCTCTCTAATAAGCATAACTTTCTCTTCAGACTGATGTGTCAAATCAGGTCCAATCATCCCGAATTCGCCTACCTCATCCAATGGGGGATCTGTATTTTCACCTGTACAAGGTCTCATAAGGTGTCATCTTAAAGCTAGATAGGTAGCTATTATTATATGCAAACTCAATAAGAAGTAGGTGATCATCCCAAATTCCCCCAAAGGCTAGTATGCAAGCCCATAAAATATCCTCGATTGTCTAAATCATGCGCTCAGCCCTCCTATCTGTTTGGGGATGAAAAATTGTACTCAAATTAACCTGTGTCCCTAATCTCTTTTAGAATAACTTGCAAAAATTGGTTGTAACTTATGCCCCTCTTTCAGAAATTATAGATACTAGGACACCATGTAGTCTGACTATCTCTCTGATGTACAACTCAGCATAATATTTAGCTATAAATGAAGTCCTAACTGGCAAGAAATATGTTGATTTTGTCAGCTTGTTCTGAATGACCCAAATGAAATAAAATTTACACCTAGTACAGGGTAAACCTATAACAAAATCCATATTGATTGTTTCCCATTTTCACATAGGCACGACTGTCTCCCGAGTCAGCCCGTCAGGCTTTTGATGTTCATCTTTTATCTGCTAGAAACTAGGACATTATGCTATGAACTCAGCAATATATTTCTTCATCTCATGCCACCACTAAATTTCTTTTATATCATGGTACATCTTTGTCGAACCCGGGTGAAGAGAATAGCGGATATCATGTACCTCTACCGTGATCTATTGGCGAAGACCTGCAATATTTTGAGCAAATAGTCGACCTCTAAATCTTAAGACTCCATCTCCTATTATCTCAAAGGCAAATGAATCTTCCTATTGAGCCTTGCCTTTGAGTTGTACCAGGCTAGGATCTTTGTATTGTTGCTATTTCACCTCCACAACTAGAAATGATACTGCAGTATTTTGAATCATGACCCCACTATCATCTGAGTCCTTCAATCGGACCCCTAAATTGGCCAACTGATGCATCTCCCAAGACAATTCTTTCTTTTTTGGACTCAAATATTACAAGAGGCCCATAAATATGCAATTACGGGCATCAGCTACAATGTTAGCCTTCCTTGGGTGATACAAGACATCTACGTCGTAGTCCTTCAGAAGCTCAAGCCAATGATGTTGCAGGCTCAACTCTTTCTATTTAAAGATATACTAGAGGCTCTTATAATCTGTAAAGGTGTCGATATGAACACCATATAAATAATGTCTCCAAATCCTCAATGCATGCACAATTGCAACCAATCTTAAATCATGGGTTGGATAATTCTTTTCATGCTTTTCTCAATTGCCTCGAAGTGTAGGCAATCATCTTGTCGTGTTGTATTAGAACACACCCTAACCCAATGCTTGAAGCTTCACAATATACAGCATAGCCTATGAGCCTTCTGGTAAGGCTAATACTAGTGCAAATGTTAGTCTATCTTTCAATCCCCGAAAACTCTAATCACAAGCCCTGGTCCACTGCAAGTTAGCTGCCTTCTGATTCAGCCTTGTCAATGGTGCCGATAGGGAAGAGAATACTTCAACAAATCTTCTATATTACTCAACTAACCCCAGAAAGATATGAATTTCAATTGGAGTTATGGGCCTAGGCCAAGTCTTCACGACCTCTATTTTCTACGTGTCATCTTGGATGCCTGCGTCTGACACAATATCACTCAAGAAAACCATCAAATTCAACCAGAACTCAAATTTAGAAACATGGCATATAACTTGTGATCTCTAAGTACTTGGAGTACTATTCGCAGATGCTCTCTATGCTCACCCTCTGAATGTGAATATACAAGGATATCATCAATCAATACTATCATGAATAAATCTAAATATGGCCTGAATATACTATTCATTAGGTCCATAAATACTGTTGGGGCATTCATCAATCTAAAAGACATCACTAAGAACTCAAAGTGGCCATATCTGGTCCTAATAACTGTCTTCAAAATATCTTTTTTACCGAACTCGTACCTAATGATACCCTGATCTCAAATCAATCTTCGAGAAATATTTGACACCTTGCGACTGATCAAACAAGTCATGTATTCTTTGAAGGGGATATTTGTTCTTAATAGTAATTTTATTTAGCTGCCAGTAATGTACACATATTCATAAGGACCCATCTTTTTTTTCTCACAAACAAGACTGGCGCGGCCTGATAAAGCCTTTATCAAGAAAGTCTTTCAGTTTATCATTCAACTCCTTTAGCTCGGCAGGAGACATTCTGTAGGGAATACTAGATATGGGATTTGTATCTGGTGGCATATAAATGGCAAAATCGATTTCCCTTTCTGGGGGAATACCAGGGAGCTAATCTGGTAAAACTCAGGGAATTCACTAACCACTAGAATAGACTGAAGAGTTGGAGATTCTGCCTGCACATCCTGAACTCTGATGATATGATAAATGCAACCCTTTGCAATTAGCTTCCTTGTCTGGAGATAAAATATAAACTCACCTTTAGGTGCAACTGCAATGCCTTTCGATTCCCAAACTGCTTCTCCAGGGAAATGGAATCTAACAATCTTTATCCAGCAATCAACATTGGCATAACATAGTCTAGACAATCTGTGCCCATAATTACATCAAAATAAAACATCTCTAACTCTATCAAGTCTATAGAGGTCTAGTTATCACCAATTTCCATCGTACAACCTCGATAAACTCTTCTAGTGCTAATATTCACCGATAGGTGTACACACAAAAAATGGTTGCTGGACCAATTCTGGCACTATACAAAATTTCCATTTTACTAATGGAGTAACATAGGATAGAGTGGATCTTGGATCTATCAAAGAATATATAAAGTGGGAATAAACATTTAGTATACTTGTCACAACATCTGGCGACAACTCAGAGTCCTACTGCTCTGCTAGTGCATAAGTACGGTTCTGATCACTATAAGAACTGGATGCTCCAATTCTACCTCTACTTCTGCCTGCTGAAGTCTAGGCCCCACGCCCTGTAGAAGGTACAAGCGAATATGACCTTGCTGATGATCCAGTATGCTGACCCCTATCACCCTGATCTTTAGTCGGGCAATCCCTCATCATGTGACCCTCTTGTCCACAAGAATAGCAAGCTATACAACCATATTTTCATCTCCCAAAATGTCTCCTACCATATGTAACACAATGCGATGGGGTTGGCCTTGTCTGATCTGAGCCTCTCTACTGCTGCAAGCCTGATGCTCGTGAACTCTTGCTTGGACCGAACTACCCCCGATGATTGGGCCTGCTACCTTACTGCTGTTAGGGTGAGGCCTAGGTGGCCTGCCTGAGAATTAGTGTCTGGGTCCACCCTCGGGCTCTGTATATAGATCAACTAGTTTGGCCCTTCTGTGCTGCCCCCTGTCTCCCCTCTCGGCCATTAATAACTTCCAAAACATACTCTTCGTTATAAAAGAGAATAAATGGTCATTGTATCAAAACAAATATCCCGACGGATATCGAAGTCGAATCCCACAGAGACTAACAAATGATATGCACAAGTGTTGTTTGGAAAATTAAATTTAGTTCGCACCACCCAAAAATAACATAGAAATAAATATTTTGGGGGAGACTTGATGTTAACAATAGGGTATAGATTCTAACTCGGCTGATTAAGATAGCAAAATGATCAAAGTTGTCGACAATAATGAGAAGGTCTAGAGGTGTGGTGTAGATGCTGTGCTAATTAAATAAGGTCACACTAGATCATCTCATTAGTTCAAATTGTGTAAATAACTTTGGGAAGGTGGACATTCAATGTTTTTCATCATCATAAATGCCTCTTTCTAGATTTTTTTCAAACCACTAGACACAATTAAATCAACCCAATCAAGTTTGGATTAGTAGCTGCACTAATCTCTAGATATTAGCTAATAATTAGGAGTGAGAATGTGGGTTTCACTATGACTAGCCCAATTCCACAACATCACAGTCATGTCCACCATTAAATTCTTTCTCAATACTCAATTCTTCTCTTTCAAGCAAAAATCAAGTAAGAAAAGTAGACCCACATCTGCAACTATGGATCTTCAATTATAAATTGGAGAGAACTTAACAGATTTATACTAATTAAATAATATTGAGATGAATCTAGCAAAACCCAATCTAATTGAGCATACATCACCACGCACCTCTAGTTAATGATTTAGCTATTCATAGTTAAGAAATTCAAAAGAATATTTAACAATAAAATCATTGATTTCAATAATAAAAGTAGAAAAATCAAATTCAGCAATAAGTCTTAAAAAATGTAGTACCTTGCTATAGAGGAAGAAGAAGAAAAAGAAAAATAATCTTTTACACTTTCCACCAGTAGAATTTTACTTTTCTTATTCTACAAAGAGAATGTTCTTGAAAAGATAAAAGTTAAGATCTGATTGGTACAGAGTGCTTCTCTCCAGAATATATCTAAAGTAGGTTACCCAAAACTCTTCTTTTTAGTGTTGGACACATTTTCCCCTATTCAGGCGCTCTGGTACTTGCGAGAGTACCAGCGGTTCGCCGGTTACATTCCGCGAACCGCCGGCTATAATTGAAAGCTCCTTCTGTGAATTCTAGTGTTCTTTGGCGGTTCTCCGATCTCCACCCATGCTTCGCCGTTTTCTTTCTCTACGATCCAACACTTCTAGGTGTCAGTAGGCGATTTAACCGACGATTCGCTGATTGATGTCCGCGATCGCCAGTTGCTTTAGTTCCCCAAGACAGTGGTCTTCAGCATTTCACCGGTCTTCTCCAGTTTAGCGCCGGTTTTCACCTGATTCTCTTCTTTTTACTTCCTTTCTTTCTCTTTCCTACAAATCAGATATTTGCACACAAAAAGATAAAAAGCGCATAAAATCGATCTAAATGACTTAAAAACTAAACTAAAGCTCATGCTTAAAAGCCTAATGAGTTTGTAAATTACCAACTCATCAAACCCCAAACTTGATTCATTGTTTGTCCTCAAGGAATACAATTATTATCATATGAAGAACATGCCACTCCATAAAAGTTTATGCATCAATTACCACTTGACTCAGGACAACCCATAAATGCTCACCAACTCACCTAAAAAGAGAAGCCAATTCCCCCAAAATAAGAAAAATGGAAACATTTCAAGAGGCAACTACCATTTAAAGACATGATTCTCAAGAGCTTTTATTTTGAAAAACGAGGGCATAACTTATCCGATAAGTACACATAGAATCTTAATTCATAATCATTGCATATTAAAAGCTTGCCTTAAGGCTTGCATTTCTCATGTCCTATGCACACATTTACCCTTAATGCAATTGTGTCCTCGAAAGGGATGATGCAATTCACAAAAGATAAAGTCGCTATTCTTTATTGTGAAATCAATGCATTCACATAAGGGATCTGTCACACCCCGCCTTGGGAGGCACGACTGGCACCTGGTGCCCTACTAGGACCTGGACTGCTGGACTACTGAGCCTAAGCACTTCTGGTGCTAGGCTGACTTCTGGATTTATGAAAATAATGGGCTATACAACGGCTGTAAATACAGTCTCCGGCCGACTAGGCCTAGAGCCACCTGTAGAAATATAACAGCTAATCAGAACAACTGAGCATAAGGGAACCTATGCGGGCCGACAAGGCCACATGCTGACAAGTTATCACTGAAAAGTATAATCAAGTGCTGAACTGATCTGTGACCGACAAGGTCACCAACCGAAAACTGAACAAGGCCCCACACGGCCTTCACATGCAAACTGAAACACACATACGGCCCCACACGACCGGTACAACTAACCACTGGGAATATACAATCCGCAAGCCTCTAAGAATAATAAGATGGTCGGGATAGGGCTCCGGCCTACCCATACTGTACAAAAAAAAAGGGAAGTAAACCTTTAGCTGTCAAGCTCCGAATGACAGGAGCTGAAGACTCTATACGCTGGCTGGAACTACGAGGGATTTGCTCCTCGTCTATGAGTACCTGCAGGCAAGTAATGCAGCGCCCCAAAACGGGCATCAGTTCTACTGGTACTGAGTATGCAAAGAAATAACTGAAAGCAAACAATAATACTGATAGATACTGAAGTAATAGGAGATGGGCTGAGACTGACTGAAAAGAGCGTAACTTTACTGAAGAGAGTAAGANGAAGAGAGTAAGAGTCATACCTGATAACATGGTGGTCTACTTTCTATCTATTAATAACTAACACAACATAGCATACAAGAACCTTACCATCCCCTATAAGTCTTAAGGTACCAACTAGCACACAATCTATATACCCCTACCCAGGTCATACCATCCACCTAGTATCTAAGAGCATCCAGCCGGCCCCTTGGGTATGCAACTTGGGCTTGCTGGGCCCCTGACTATAGCTGTATCTTAGTCCAGAGGACTCCTGAGATCTTAACTCTGAAATCTGTAATCTGGAAACTGTAATCTGCACCCCGGGCGCAAGCGCTCGACAGGGGGTGTGTATAGTGCTAATCAGCCTGCTATGGGGAATCTACATCCCATCCTCGTCCGCTGGCGAACGGCATGCCATTCCGTAGAGCAACATATCCTCACCCTCTGGAGGGCGAGTCGACACAGCTATTAACCCTGGGGCGGTCAAGGAAGCTCTAAGGGTGCCAAACACAGAACAATCATGTCTCTACAGATAGCAATAGGCACATGTAATATATATACTGGATCTGATAATAATATTTATGTTCTGGTATTCTTTTCTGAATC
>JACEIK010006348.1:70187-92439 GCA_018107945.1 Datura stramonium | reverse complement strand
CCCTGAGCTTTCCAATGCAATGAATTCCAAGTTATTTTTCGTTAATTTCACCTGGAATAAGTACCCATGTGGGTTGTTCATATTATCTTCATCAGTTCCTAATTAAATTGTCAATGTTTCGTTAAGTGAATTTAAGCCCTAACTTTCGAGTAATGATTCTTGCTATTAAATTTCATCTAGTGAATGGAGAATGTTTTAGGCAGAATTTCCTAGAAATTCTTACTATATATTTGTTGAGCAATTATTTCATTGATAAGAATGATTTAGCCTTGTTGGATGAGATCTCTTTAATTCTTGAATTGTTTCCATATTATGAAATCCCCATGTTGTTGGGATAAGTTGAGTTCTCTATTAGCTGCTAGTAGTTCAGACCAGTTAGAACGTAGAATCTCTTCAAAATTTTTTAGAAAATTTTCAACTGATCAATTTGACTTCGGTATTTTCCCGAGGTGTCTGTGGTGTCTCTCAGTTTTCAAAATCAGACTCAGATTATAGTTATCTTGTCCATTAGGTGGTCATAACATTTTAGTATATAGCCCTGACCAGCCCCAGGACCCCAGTTTATTTACAGCTTGTTCTTAAACGGTTACGACACTTCCAGACAAGCAGCTCTGACCAATCTAGAACCCAGTTTCAGAATCTAGTCTAATAAGACTCTCAGGGTACAGGAAGTTATACGTCCCTGACTGGTCCTGGACCCCAGTTTTGAGCTATCAACTTAGTAGTTCAGTTTAGGTTTATAAGTGGGAGCAGAACTTAGCACCAAGCGGGTCGGGGTTCCAGCGCACCTAGGTTCCCAAAACTACGTTGCCAATGTAGGTTACAGCATTACTTAGCCTAATTGGCCCCAAACTTTTGTGATCATTCAATTCATGCATTTATACCCTGGCAAGGTATATTGGGTCCTACCGGTAGAGTGTATACATTGGACTCCACGTCTAGATCATGTTGTTACATGTCGGTTATAGACTCTCCCACTAGTCATTCCAGTCCAATTTTAGAATAAGCAGCTCCTTTATCAGTTTAGTTCAGTTCAGATTAACATCTAAGACTTAGGACATGCCTTGACCATCAGACAGGGTCATCTTGATCACCTCAGTTTACTTCAGTAGTTCAGTTCAGTTTACTTATTGGTCATTGCATGACATATCAGTTCAGACATTGTATCCAGTTATGTTTCTTCAACTTATTCAGTACATTCAAAGTACAGATGCATACTTTTATGTTGTATCATTTCGTGATACAACTGCAGGTTCTCAGACTCAGCACCGCTAGACGCCGCTGTTCAGATTCTCCACCTCAGCAGTGAAGTGTGATTCCTCATCATCCGAGGGCATTATTTCTTTCTTTCAGTCATGTATTAGTTTCAGTTAGACTTAGAGTTAGATGGGGGCTTGTCCCAGCAACTCCTCTATTAGATGTCTTTCAGACATATATGATTTTCAGATTTATCAGTATTATTTAAGTGTTTTGAACCTTATATTCCCAGACTTGTTTTCATCAATGCTTTATGATATTATTTCAAAGTTCCGTCGTGCATGTTTACTCAGAATGATAGTGAATGATAGAACAAGGGTTGACTTGGGGTCACCTGTGACTTCAAGTACCGTGTTACATCCAGGGTGTACGCTCGGGTCGTGACATTAACTCTGCAGCTACTCGAGCTGAAATCTCTGATAATGAATTAGCTGTCACTGTCCAGAACTCTTACTAATCTCTATCCACTCGAATCAAAAATCCCTATCATTCCTTGATACGATAAAATACTTTCTTAGTCGGTCGCGAATCTCTCTGTCCTCCGTATTTTGGTGGTTTGAACTCTTTTCCCCCTGTATGGGCATCAGACAATTTTTCCCTTTTGGATTGTTGGTTTTACCCCTCTCTTTGATGATGAAGGGGGAGAATATTTTTGTTATTTTATCTTGCAGTGTTGATATTATCTGCCTTGTGAATGTGTTGCTCTTGCTTTTTTTTGCTATGACAATTGGTTGTTGACTACAACTGCTTATGAATGTACTAATGGTTGGTATGGTAAACTATTACCATAACCCTATTACTTCTACTATGTGTACACTACAAAATTTTAGCCCTAAGGCCACACTAAATCTAGGCAACGCTTATAAATTGTTGCCTAAAATATTTTTGAATACATTTTTAAAGCGTAGCCTCTATTTTTAGCTTTTGGCCACAGTAATATCGACAATACTTGTAAAGTATGCTCTTTAGTGGTATAGGCTACATTTTTTAAGATTGCTACATCATAATATAATTTCTAACATTTATTTACACATAAGACTACCCTTTTAAAGTGTGCTATCATATAATTCTAAAAAAATACAAAACTTTACAAGTGTTACCTTATGTTTTCCTAGAATTTTCACTAAAAAATATTGTATTCCCTCCAATGTATTTGACACTAAAATATTATATTCCCTCTAATTTGACAATAAATATTTAACTCTCCCTCCAATTTTTCATTAGCCAAAAAAAGTATTAAAAAGTTAGAACTCTAAATTCGTTCAATAAAGTTACAGACATCTTCGTCACCTAATCTGATTGTGGCTAAAATGATGAATCAATCTGCACTTCTTCCGTATTTTCCATAGAGAACACGAGGGAAGACAAGTTTGAATGGGGAAGACTTCTCCAAATAAAGTCTTCTCATGGGTTTGTAACTTCCTCTCACATCATCCACATACTTCCTCTAGGGATTGAGTGCAATGCAACTGCCGACAAGTTTTATGGTTCCACCACCCATGGCGGCGGCGCCACAGTACCCACAACAATGGATGGCTCAGAAGCCACAAATCACCGTTTCCCTCCAATTATTTTTTTTGTGACTGAATAATTTCATAAATAATAACGTTGATCTCATCACCGCTACCTTCTCTGGCTCTGGCAGCTGCTAATTAATTCTAAATCTCCACCTACAACCACTATCTCCAAGTAACACAACTGCTCTATCTTTTCTTTTATTGAGATAATTAAGACTATTTGGTGTTTGATTGATGGGATAATCCGACGATTGTTGCCATTAACTTCTATTGTTAGATTTTCTTTCATCTTTTTATGGGTGTTGTTATTAAGTAGGATCTATCATTTCTAGTTTAAGAGTCAACCCTTTCCACAACGGCTAACCTAATTGAATGATTAATTGAACGAAAGGGGGTAAATTCAATTTAAGCTCAAAAAGGTTTTTCTTTCCCTTGGAGGAACTGTTTGATATCTTTTGGTTGCTTTAGAGATACAAAAATTTTCCTCTTTAGGTTTATCATGTTGCAAATCTAGATCTTATATCTATGTGTTTGTCCATAACTTTGTGGAATTAATGGAGGTTGGTTGATACAGATTTTTCTTCGATTTGATAATAAGATGAATAATTAAAAATAAATTTAGATGTTGACCAAAAGGGAGAAGGAGATGCATCCAAAATTTCGAATAATGAAAAGTTGTAGGGAGATTTTGTGCCTAGTGAATTACCTCTTTGTGTAAACCATTCTTTGAAATTTTTCTTAAGTTTACTTTCACTTTTTCTAGAGAAAAGCTGAATAAGAAAGAATATTTATCCTATTTACAACTACAATTGAATGAAATAATCTGCAAATGAGAAGAACTACGCCACAAAAATTAAAATTGATTCTTTAAAAGTGTAATAATTATTTTAAAGTATAGTAAACTTCATTGACCAGGTTCTTTTATCCAAATATGATAGAACGAAGCATGTAAATAAGGCACATGATACTTCTTTCTTTTTGTTATTCACCGGAATCCTAATTTAGATATTGTGAAGAGATGGTGAAACCAAAGGCAGTTAAGGTGCATGTATCATTGTTCCCCACACATTATTTTAACTTTTTTTCCTTTGGTCCTATATTCTTTTTGTTAATAATATAAAGAGAAATGATCTGTCTCGTCGATAATTATTGTACCTTTAATAGGAAAATCACTTATTCATCTCGTAAATAAGTTGAATATTGTTAATGTTGTTGATGGCATGAAACTTTATGAGGAACTGCTAAGTAGTTCAGAAGTTTCAAAACTTGTTACTTTGGTAAATGATTTGAGAGCTGCGGGTAGAAGAGGACAGCTTCCTAGTGAGTTGTTTATTCTGTGTTTGGAGTGTGGCACTACTTGTCAATTAAGCCTTGATTTTGACAAGAGAAGAAAGTTTGTGAGTTGGCATACATGGAAAAAACAAACCAGTCTCACTAATTCTCTCTAGGCATCTTGTGTCTGTTTACATAAATGATTGGAAACGTCCTCCTTGAGTGGTAGATTCTTTTTGTGCTTCATTTTATTTTGGTGTTTTGCGATTTGGAGGAGAGAGGGGGATTTAATTTGGCGTTTGCATATTTAGTATTATGTGATGGACACACGGACAAACACTTGAACAGTCTCTTCTTATAAATAGAACATAATATTGGCAGGGATGATACATCATTAAATGATAACTTAGCACCTCATATTTTGGATCATAATGCTTCTCAGTAAATATATCCTTTTGCATCTCATATCTCCATGAAATAGTGTATTTCGGTTCAAACTGTATGCAAATGTATTAGATGTGTTTGGCAAGTGTTTGACATGCTTTTGAATCTTGGAATCAAGCTTAAGTATTATAAATATAGCTTTCAGTTTTAGTAGGCGTTTGAAAAAGCGATTTCATCTCATAATTTGAAATCATGAGATGAAATCGGCGTTTCAACATGCAATTTCATCTCGTATTGTTTAAATCTTAAATGTTATGTTGCATGTTGAAAAGACAGAACCCAGCATCTGAGTTGAGCTATTTCATTCCATGGCCCAACTAGCTAATCTAATTTTTTTCCTTTAAAGGTCTGAAGCATTAACCACAATGCAATTCTTCTGCATAATATAGCTTATGTCACGACCCGAGTTCACATCCTAGACGCGACATGGTACCTAGTATCACAAGTGACCCTAAGTAAACTCTGGTAGAGAATATTCTACTAAAAACTTATCTACTGAGAATAATCATAAAAGAGCGAAAGCTAACAACAGAAATAAACTGGTACTGAATAATGAACAAACTTGAATAAAATCTTAAATCGCTAGCTGACACCACCATCACTTTCTGAAAGCCTTCTAAAAATAAATTGATGAGGTGTTGGGAAAAAACCCCAGCTAACTCGAATGTCTAAAACACAAACTGAAATGACTAGTATTGAAAATGAAGTCACAATCCTGGGGAGATAAGGACTCACGAAAGAGTACTGCGGTGCTGAATCCGACATAGCACTAACCACGTTGTTGGGCCTGAGAACCTCAATCTATATCATAAAATGATATAGTATAAAAGTGTGCATCAGTACTTTGAATGTACTGAGTATACGAGAAGGAACTAAAACATACATATATACCGAGTAATTGTAAGTTGTACTAAAATACTGCAAAAATAAACCGAACTCTAAAGAAATAAACTGAAATCGTAATTGAACTGGACTGAACTATGTTGTAGTATGGTGTTGAAGGGACTATAACTGACATGTAACCACATGAGTAAAATGTGGAGTCCAATGTATACTCCCCATTGAAAAAGGCCCACTAGACCTTGCCATAGTATAGTAGTTGAACTGGATGATCACTGTCTGAAGCCCATTTGGGCTAATAACCTATGGTGGTAACATAGTTCTGTGAAGCTAGATTCACTGAACCCTGATTCACTCGGTGCTAAGTACTACTCCCACTAAAAATCCTTACTATGTATAACTATTCTGATAGCTCGAACTGATGTCCTAAGCTTAGGTCAGAACTACTTATCTGGAAGTGTTCTGAGAGTCAAAGGAGCTGAAAGAAACTATGTTCTAAGACTCGTCAGAGCTGCTTTATCTTAAAGCGTCGTAACAGTCTAAAGAACGACTATTAAACTGATAAACTGAAATTACTTAGTTACTCAAGAGATTGATAAAAGTCAAATCAGCTAACATTTCTAAAGAATACTAAGTACTGATTGAAACTCTGAGACTAAACATACTAAGGCATTAACTTTCATTCAAGCATTTGTGTTAGCATTCATAATTCAATTGAAATTGTCCTGATAAAGCAATACTTATATCTGGATTCTAAATTATGCAATTTCATTCAAATAATGTTAAAGACTAGGGCTAAAATACATACTGTGTGAACAACACCAAGACATGAATTACAATTGGTAATAATCTTGGAAAAACCTAAAGGATTATACAAGGAAGAAATTCATAAGCTGACTAATAAAAACCCTAGTCTCAATCTTCTACAGGATTGAAACTCATAAGATTTCCATAACGGATTTACACAAGGGTGAAAAAAATTCCTTGTTGGAATCCCACATGCCTGGAGAAGATTCCCCGTAAAAAATCCTTGAGAATTTGAGAAGAAACTGAAACCCTTGTTCTTACCTGGCACTTTCTGTCTGAGTTTTCACTGAGGAATTCTAAGAGTGTGAGGTGAGAATGAAAGAGGAATGTCGTGCATCCCTCTAAATCTGTGAAATATAATCCAAAAATGATGTAGTTTAGACATTAAAATAGAGAAAAGTTACAAAATACCCCCGAGAAGAAGTCTGGAAAACTACCCGTCGAGACATAATGGGTCATACAACGAATCATTGCTTGAGACCACGACTCATTGTAACCAGTCGTTGGTCTTAGGTCTCAAAATCTCAGTCATTGGAACTGGACAATAGATGGGAATAATGACCCATTAGGTGAACCAACGAGTTGTTGGTTCCACTCATTGTCTCTGGGAAGAAATTCTAAATTTTTGGGACCTCCACTTAACGGGTTCCCAAATGATTCTTCATATAACTAACGGCTTATTCCACTAATCGTTAAATCTCTCTGAGCTTCAGGTTGTCATCCATGCATCACACCAAACGAGTCACCTAATGAGTTGTTAGGTGACACGACGACCCATCACCTTGACTCGTTGCCACCACTGGAAATTTCCCATCCGACCACCCTTCTAAGATAACGATTCACTTGAAAAGTCGTGAAATGGCACAATGACTCTTCCCCCAACTCGTTAAGTCCCTAGGAGATCCCATTCTTTTACCAATTGATGTACACACGACGGGTCACTTAACGACTCATCTGATCATACAACGAGTCACTCCACGACTCATTCTGTGACTTGGTGCAGCTTTTCTTGATTTCTTTGTTTCAGTTCTTAGTTCTGATCTTAGGGACTTTTGAGGTATTACAATATCTCCCCTTGGAAATATTAGTCCTCGAATGTAGGATAAGCATAGTGGAAGGTTGGAAAGAGAACTGAAATCTCAAAACTGAACAACTATAGCTGAAAACTGACGGAGTGACTGACTGCAGACTGGGATACATGAATGGACTGAGATATACATACTAACTGAACTTATGCAGCTAGGGTACATATTAAAGCATGGATAGAGCTAATAAGTGTGGAACTAAATAGAGCACTGAGGAGGAATTTAGTACCTGATGTTGAAGCTAAGCTGGAAGGAAATAAGTGAGGGTATTTAGCCATCATGTCTACTTCTGCTTCTCATGTAGCTCCCTCAACTTGCTAGTTCCTCCATAAGACCTCTACTGAGGTGACCTCCTTATTTCTCAGCTTAGGAACCTAATGGTCTAGAATCTGAACTGGAACTTCTTTGTAAGAGAGGTTTTCCTTTATCCCATTATTCTCTAGAGGTACTACTGAAGTCGGGTCTCCATTGCTTTTCATCAACATGGAAACATGGAAGACTAGTTGCACCGATGCTAACTCTACAGGTAACTCCAGCTCGTAAGCCACATTACCAATGCGTCTCAGGATTCTATAAGGGCTAACATACCTGGGACTGATCTTTTCTTTATTTTCGAATCCCATCTTCCCTTTCGTAGGTGAAATTTTAGAGTATACCCAATTATCCACAGCAAACTCCAACTCCCTTCTCCTTACATCGGCATACGATTTATGTCAGCTTTGAGTTGTTTTCAACCATTCTATGATAAGTTGAACCTTCTGCATGGCCTCATGTACTGAATCAGGTCCTATCAAGGTAGCTTCACTAACATCAAACCACCCTATAGGAGACCTGCACCCCCTACCATATAATACCTCGAATGGGGCCATCTGAATACTGGAGTGTGGTAGGTGTTGTTGTATGCAAATTCAATGAGAGGTAGTTGATCATCCCAATTTCCCTTGAAGCCGATTACACAAGCTCTCAACATATCCTCCAAAGTTCGAATGGTCCTCTCAGCCTAGCCATCTATCTATGGGTGAAAAGCTATGCTGAACTTGGCCTGGTACCAAGTCCTTTCTAAAATGACTTCTAGAAATGCAAGGTGAACTGAATGCCCCTATCTGAGATGATGAACAAGGGAACCCCATGCAGTTTGGCTAACTCATGGATGTACATACTAGCATAATCCTCTGCTGAGTCTGTGGTCTTAACTGGTAGAAAATATGTTGACTTAGTCATCCGGTCGACAACCACCCAAATAGAGTCATGTTGTCGGTGAGCATGAGGTAGGCCTCTAATCAATTCCATATTCATTTCTTCCCACTTCCACATAGGGATACTAATATCCTGAGTCATACCCCCAGGTTTCTAATTTTCAACTTTGACCTGCTAGCAATTTGGACACTTAGCCACAAATTCTGTGATGCCTTTTTTGTGTCATTCCACCAGTAGACTTCCCATAAATCACGTTACATCTTTGTGGAAACTAGGTGGATGGAGTACCTAGTGTTATGAGCTTTCATTAGTATCTGCTACCTCAAATCGTCTACATCTGGAGCACACAACCTGCCCTGGTAATAGAGCACAACATCTCCCCCTTTGGAGAATGCTTCCACCTCTTTCCTTAGGACTGCTTCCTTCAGCTTGAGCAAAATTGGGTCTTTATCCTGCTTTGACTTAACCTCCACCATTAGGGAGGATTCTGACCCACTCTGGACTACAACTCCACCTTATGCTACATCAACCAGCTGGACCCTTAACCGAGCCAAACTGTGAGTATCTCTAACCAGCTCTTTCTTACCATCTTCAATATGAGAAACACCCCTCATAGACAATCTGCTGAGGGTGTTAGCCACTATGTTGGCCTTACCCAAGTGGTACAAAATGCTTATGTTGTAGTCTTTCAACAGCTCTAACCACCTTCCCTGATGTAGTTTCAGGTCTTTCTGGCTGAACACATACCGTAAAATCTTGTGATCAGTAAAAACATCCACATGAACCCCATATAGATAGTGTCTCCAAATCTTCAATGTGAACACCACCGATGCTAATTCAAGATCATGAGTCGGATAGTTCATCTCATTAACTTTGAGTTGTCTAGAAGTATAAGCTATGACTTTGCCATGCTGCATTAGAACACAACCGAGGCCAACTCTGGAGGCGTCACAATAGACCACAAACCTATCTGAACCTTCTGGTAGAGTCAGGATTGGGCTTTAATAGTCGATTCTTCAACTCCTGAAAACTCTTCTCAGACTCGTCAGACCACTAAAACTTCACCTTCTTCTGAGTTAGTTAGGAAATAGAGGAGAATCCTTCAATGAACCGTCTGTAATAGCTGGGTAAGCCGTAAAAACTCCTAATGTTTGATGGAGAAATAGACCTTGGTCAATCCCTGACTGCCGCTATATGCTGAGGATCTACCTGAATACCCTTTCTAGAGACCACATGGCCGAGGAAGGCAACTGATTTCATCCATAACTCACACTTGCTAAATTTGGAAAACAACCGGTGATTCCTAAAAGTCCACAAAACTATTCTCAGATGTTTTGCATGCTCCTCCTCTATTCTGGAATAAACCAGGATATCGTCTATAAAGACGATAACGAGCATGTCCATTCGGAAACTCACATACAAATAGAACTGAATGAAGTGTCGAGGTCTTGAAACTAGAATCATTGACCCTAACTAGGTGGAAAATGTACCCCTTAGCAATCATCTTCCTAGTCTTAAGGTATGAAATGAAACGACCCTTAGGCGCTGAAGTACAACCCTTCCACTCTAAGACTGGTTCATTAGGAAACTAAAAGTTGACGACCCTAATTCTGCAATCAACTTAAGCATAATAACAATGCAGCCAGTCCATGCCAAGGATGAGGTTGAAGTCGACCATGTCTAGCTCTACTAGATCAACTGAGGTGACTTTATGCAATATAGTGACCGGATAATTTCCGTACACCCAGCTAGCTCTAACTGACTCACCAACTGGAGAAGAAACTAAAATTGGCTCCGAGAGAATTTCTGTACTAATATCGAACTGCACTGCAATGTAAGGAGTCACGAAGGAAAGTGTGGCTCCTGGATCTAGTAAAGCATATACATTAGTATGGAAAAGGTGTAACATACCAGTAACCATATCAGGTGAGTTCTCCTGATCCTGCTGGGAAGATAAAGCATAGAAACAGTTCTGGCACTGACCGTCACCTGTACCTGAGGTGGTGCCCTACTGGGCTAGGCATATTTGGGGAGATGCTGACCTGGTGGACTGGGCCTTTCCCCGTCCTGCTGACGGACAATCCCTCAATCTGTGACCCAGCTGGCCACACCCAAAACAACTATACCTACCCTGACGACACTTCCCTAGATGATTTTTGCCACACTTAGGACATACTTAAAAAGTGCGGCTACTGGAGACATGGCTCTGGGACTAGGAGCCTGATGTCCCACCCTTCTTATCTTTACGGGCCTGGAAGATGGAGCACTAGCTGAGGAAGGTGCTGGAGGCCTATGCTGCTACTGCTGAGGGCGATTACCACCGCCTATCCTCCGCTAGGAATACTCAAACTGAACTATTTTGGCCCGCTTACTCTCCTTCTCTATCTCCTTCAAATTTTTTGCCTCTACCTCTTGTGCATGAATGATGAGACTTGAGTGGTCTATGTCTTTGATAAGCATGAAGGTCCTGCATTCCTTGGCAACAAGTTCTGAGACTCCATTAACGAACTTAAGCATGTGAGCTCTAGGCTCAGTAACCATTTATGGAGCATATTTTGACAGCTGAGTGAACTTCAGTACATATTCCTGTACTGTCATGTTGTTCTGCCTCAGGTTCATAAATTCCGTGGCCTTATCTTCCCTTAACTCCTAGGGAAAGAACGTATCCAGGAATATTGTAACGAACTCGTCCCATTCCACCAACCCTACACCAGTTTACCTTCCTTCCTTCCTTCTATTGCTTGTACCAAATCTGAGCTGCCCCATTCAGCTGGTAGGCTAGGTTAGCACTTTCTGTAGAGGTAACACCCATGATTTGGGTGATCTTTTGTATCTTATCAACGAATTCCTACGGGTCCTTCTCTACTTTCGACCCGTGAAATGTTGGGGGATTCATCCTAGTGAAATTCTAGACTTTGGTAGCAGCTACATACCCATTCATATTAATTGGCACCATGACCTGCTGGTTAACCTAATTAGTCATGGCTTGGACCAGCATCTGAATCGAAGCCCGAAATTCTCTGAGGGACACCTGGTCATCCTGAGGGGTTGCGAAAGCTAGTGGGGTTGGCTGGTTAGCATTTTTTATCCTCCTTCTATTTCCCCTTTTTGGAGGTATTGTCAACTGAAAAGGGTAAAGCACGAGTTAGGAGGATAAATTTTTAAGATCAAGCTCTACGCATGATAAGAATCATGAAGAAAGGAAATTTTCCTAAAAATGCCTCGTAGCCGCCCCCTCATAAATGTGACACGCTTCACACGCATGAAAAGGACTCTACTTGACGTGGCTTTCGGACATCCTAGAACACTCTAAACCTGATACTCTGATACCAAATTTGTCATGACCCAAGTTCACGCCCTAGACGCGACACAGTACCTAGTGTCACAAATGACCCCAAGCAAACCCTAGTAAAGCATATTCTACTAAAAACTGAAATACTGAGAATAATTATAAAATAACGGAAGCTAACAACAGAAATAAACTGTTGATGAATAATGAACAAACTTGAATAAAATCTTAAATCCCTAGTTGAAACCACCATCACTATCTGAAAGCCTTCTAAAAATAAATTGATGAGTTGCTGGGACAAATCCCCAGCTAACTCGAATGTCTAAAAAACAAACTGAAATGACGAGTACTGAAAATAAATCCACGATCCTTAGGAGATGAAGATTCACCAAAGAGTACTGTGGTGTTGAATCCAACAGAGCACTAACCATGCTGCTGGGCCTGAGAACCTCAACCTATATTATAAAATGATATAGCATAAAAGTATACACCAGTACTTTGAATGTACTAAGCATACGAGAAGGAACTAAAACATACATATATACCGAGTAATAGTAAGTTGTACTAAAATACTGCAAAAATAAAACGAACTCTAAAGAAACTGGACTGAACTATGTTGTACTATGGTGCGGGAGAGACTATAACCGATATGTAACCACGTGATCCAAACATGGAGTCCGATGTATATCCCCTACCAGAGAAGGCCCACTATACCTTGCCAAGTTATAGTAGATGAACTGGGTGATCAATGTCTGAAGCCCATTCGGGCTAAAAACCTACAGTGGCAACGTAGTTGCTGTCGCCTAAATTATACCTTGCAATTGAGATATAAGCGGTCGATTGTCAAATATAGAACCCAACGAAGGTTGAGGTAAATCCCACAGGGAATATGGTAAGAACTTAGGTTAATGCGAATAACTATTACTATTGATTTACTTATTTACAAGGGGAGAAAAATATAGAATAATGACAAAAGTAAAATTAATGAATGCTTGTATAAAGTTTGGTTTGTATTCAATTTACGACTAGACTAGGATTGTGTTCCCCAAGATTTCATAACCACAAGGCTTATACACTGGTGATCTACTCCGGTGTTTAACATGCAATATTGGTAAGTTAGGTTCATCCTAAATGGTTAGTCCCCTATCTAGATGATTTTCACCACACAACTTGGTCTGTATATGGGTGTACTTTAGTTGACCCTTACCTTTAATATCAGATTAGCTATCTCCAGACAAGTTCAAGCTATTAGATGAGGGTTAGTAGCCTCAAATCTCCGTTGTTAATCCCTTTTCCCATTCTTTACTTCCTTGATCTCGTAAGTAAGAATAAGGCAAGTCCTAACGTTTCCAACCATCAAGAATCAATCAAAACGAAGGGAAAAATAATACATGCATAAAACCCCATTCAAGAATCACTAGGTATTTTTACCTATGTGTGTTAATTCATCTTGATTCCCACAAACCTAGTTTATGGGTTTAGCTACTTATGTTTGTGTTATTGCAATCAAAAACTATAGAAGAAATGATAATTGCAACTTACAAAGTATTGTAGAATAAAAACCAAGTAGACTGAATAATATTCCAATGTTGCTTTCGTTTCTTGAATCAAGAACAATTGTATGAAAATTCTCTCAAGAATATCCTCACAATATCGTTCAAGATCCTCTCTCAAAATCGTCTAAAAATCCTTCCAGAAATCCTCTCAGAATCGTCTCTCAAAATAAACCTACAAAGAAATCCTTTCCCTAAATAAATCTGGAAACCAGGTCGGTAGTGGCAACGGGCTAGGTGACGGATCATTCCTCTAACGAGTCATTCCTTGCTCAAATAAGTCGTCCTCAGCAACGTACCCAGGCTTGGCAACGTCTTACCTAACAACTCGTCGTGCTTTAGCACGAGTCGTTAGGTCCCTCGTGGTATAATTCCTCAGAAAATCTAGTGCACTTCACGGATGATTTTGGTAGCTTGCCAACGAGTCCTTCCTTCAGGTTATGACTCGTGATGTCTGTCGTCAACTTCACTGGACACTTGGTTGAACTTTTCTCTTCAAAGCCTAACGATTGACCTCACGACTCGTTACCAGGTATAACGAGTCATTCCTCAAACTCATCAAGTGCACTGTTTCACTTCTTCAAAAGTTCATCTTTTTGCCAACGCCTCAAGTGACGGGTCGCACCTACTGCCAATGACTCGTTAAGTGCATGTCAGTCATCTTTCAGTTGTTTTTATCATTAATTCGACCAAATTCACTTCCAGACCTGTTTTCCTTCACATTAAGCACAAAATACCTTATACCCATATAAACGTACCTGGAATGTGCATAATTTCTTGGTTTTAAGCGTCGAAAGTGCCGTAAAATCACGGTACATCAACACCCTCAACTTAAAACTTTTGTATGTCCTCAAGCAAAAACAAAATAAAATAAAATAAAATAATCTACTTCGACGCTTCAATCGGAAAAACTTTAGGAAACTTAGAACAATCATTTTTATACATCAAATTCAAATTTTCTAACCCCTCCCTCATCGTATCAACTCAAAACACTATGCATATGCAAAATTTTCAAACACAACACAGAAGAATTGAAACATGGCAAAATATTGTCACCTGCAACCACGCACCTAAATCTATAACACTGCCCCAGACAATTCGCAGATGATTTTGTTGACCAAGTGCTCTCACCTCAAAGAAGTCCCACACTCACACATGTGCATATGATTAATTCGATATATTTCTCTTGGGACTAGGTAAGATCCACTCACTCTCACAAAGAAATTCGAATTGTGTGCATATAATACCATAGGCTTGCCTTTACATTCAATACCTCAATTTTCGGACAAATAACTAGGATCACTATAGGACTTTCTCGGCTTGTAACGTAGGCTCGAGCTTGGGTATGGTACATACGGATTTTAGTAGCTCAACCCTCCATGGCACTACGCCTTTTTACTCCACTTTTCACCTTTAGTTCTATTTTCTCCCTTTTTCCTTTTTTTCTGCTTTTTCTTTTCTTTACTTTAGACAATACGGATGCAGTTACTTTTTATTCAACAAAAATTTATTGATGTCATGCATTATTTTTCTTTTCTTTTTTTTTCTTGATTTTTGACAATAATTTTTTTCCTTTTCATCATGCATACCGCACCGCACCCGCTCTTTTTTTTTTTCATTACCCAACTTTACTTCCACCCGACTCTTCTTACTCACCTCTATCATAGCCACCCTCAACTTAGGCAATTTGCTTGAGTTGAAGTTCACAATGTCCAAGGAGGGACCAGGGCCAAAACAGGTTCATTCATAATAAAATCAGGCAGGTGAATTGGTGTAAATGAAAAGAAAGGTAAATTTAAGCTCAAATATTTGGATCAAGGGATTTTTATTTTCTTTGGTAGGTCTTTTAGGCTAAAGAGGACTTCATAAATCAAAAACGGCCTATGATCCTTTCCTAGTTTCTTATCCTCTATCTCGGTACAACTGACCAGACAAGTTCAAGATTGACACACACAATCGAATTCAGCTATCAGACCTCACTTCACACATAGCACAGGTCAACATCATCAATTCTACTAACGTTCAGGTACAACCATACAATGGTGAACAAGTTCACAGTTCCAACGCCATGCAAAGATTCACAAAGGTCATAATTGTCAACTCTCATATACACATATACAAATTTTTCATAGGGATATCAAATCATCAAAAATCAAAATATCAAGCAATTTTATCTCTTAACTGCTTTCAGTTTTCCAAACTTTCTTCCGACTGACACACAAAAAATAAAAACACAAAATAACATCCTAAACATGTCGGTTCTATTAGATATGGAACACCCAAGGGAAAAGATATCCAGCAAGAAAAACCCTCAGGTTATGTTCAGCAAAATAGAATACACAAGTATCCCTCCCCACCCCCATCTAAAAAGCATGTGTCGTCCTCAACACATATATGTACAAGACAAAAACCAAGGGAATAGGAAACATACCTATGCGACCTAGGTGTCAGCTACCTGGTCGGTGGAGGGTGTAGATATGCCTCCAACGTCAACTCTAATATTGCCGGCTTGACCCGCCGTATTTTCATATCCAACTGAGCTCGTTCCTTCTCTACGAGCTCTCGCTGCCTCAGTCTCGGCTCTCAGTCGAGCCTCCTCTCTTGATTCATGCAGCGCTCTCTCCATCTTACTCCGCTCCCTTTTTTGCTGACGGAGCAGAGATGCATCAGTATCATCACTCTCCTCCTCATGAGGCCTCTTCCCCTTGTCATGTGCCAATGGCTCCTATGTGATCAAATTTAAAATAGGTGGTAGCTCCTCTTCAAACTCATCATCGATCACGGGAAGTATCGGTGGAGGTACCGCGGCTATCTGTCGTGCGCCCAAGTCCCCCACCTCGGATCGTAATGCTCCAAGCTCTGAGTACCATCTCGGTAACTCCAGCGCTTGTAACTGTGCAAGGCGCTCGTCCATCCTTCTCTTAAAAGCGTCCATTCTCCTATGCACCAAACTGGACAATGTCTCTAACTCCTTTGACACCCACGGCTTAACCTGCTCCATCAAGACTTTGACCTGTAGAGCCGTGTGTGCTTGCTGCTTTTCTACTTTGGCTAGCCACCTAGCCATGTCAACCAAGAACTCCTGTGATACCGTGACTAGGCCGGCTGTGGTGGATCATGGAGGTGCGACTGCTGGTCTGGATTCTGTTGCCATAGATGATGACTCAGGAATGTCGGCAGGTGTGGAGGCATCCGCTGCATCTGTAGCCTCAGCCTGGCTACCTATCTCTCTGCCCTCAGTAGGCTCGGCCGCTAACTCGATGAATTCTGTTGTATTAGTCTGCATTCCTCTACCAAATGCCTCTGCTATTATGGTCGCTCCAGCGGATGCAGATGCCTGAGTCCTTGCCCTCGAATCGAGTTTGTATCATCTCTAATCAGCCCGATATCGGTAATCTTCTGAACCACCACTCTCTAATTAATTGATGGCAATTCTGGCACTCGAGACTCCCGACAAAGTCTATCTATCAAGCAGGGGAAGGGAATCATCGTACTATCATTTATAGCCCGCTCTCAAATCTCCTCAATGATGAACCGCGAAAAATTAATTGCGTACCCCTCCATTATGCTGGCTACCAGTGTTGCTCTATCGGGTGAGAGTATATTGTCATTACTTGTTGGTACCATCCTGTGCCTCACCAGTGACCGCCAAAATTTCGCCTGAAAGTCCAATGTGGCCTTCTTAATCTATGACTCAGTACCATGCAGCCATTCAACTAACAGCCCCTTTGTGGCAATGATGCGGGAAAGCCAAGTGTACTACTGTATCCGCCCCATGCTATTCAACTTCTTGGTTTTGACTTTCCTCAATTCGGATAACCTGTGATCAAACTCTGTCGTGTTCATCGGAGCGTGAAAATCTAGCCCATACAGCATCCAGGAAATCGTCTCCTCAAATATATCAACTGAAGTCTCACGCACCATCACTTGACTCAATGCAGGTCATTTCTTCCAATCCTAGCGTCCTAGTGTCAACCGCTACAACGTGGTTGCATATGCTACATAAAACTCTCAAACTAGGCATGGACTGTAACTACCTAATGGCTAGGTCAACCACCAAAACCTGTATTTTTCAAATACTGCCTGTAGCTCTGGCAGGTCTTTAAGCCCTGTAGTTACCATCCTTGGCTCCTCCTAAATGCTTCGCTTTAGATTGCCTTTGTCATTGGGAGCAATATCTCGGTTGTATATAGCCCGCATGCCATGGACACACTATCTCCTCACATTTCTTAGTTGCTCATTCGATGTGCCCGATGTCTCAGTCTGTTCATTGTCCGAGTCCCCTCGCTGGGCATGCGACTCATCAACTCTCTCTGTATTGTGTCCAGCTGTGGGAGCCTCAGGAACAAGTGCAGCAGCATCCCTAGCACTTTCATTAGTGCGGCTGGGCGGATCTCTTGCTAGTGGAGTGGGAGTATCGACCAGGGCTGTTGGATTTAAAACTTGTTGAGCCCTAGCTCTGGTCGTCGTCCTCACAGCTGCTCCTCCCATACTTCATATTCCTCTTAAGAGCCACTCAACTCTTCATATGAGGATGGATCATCTTTCCAACCTTCGGTATGATGGTTGACTGCACTCAGGTACCGACTTTTTAGTTTGGCCCTTCTTTGGTGTACCTAATGGAGCCATTGTGCCTATGGAAACAATGTTAATACACAAGAGGATATGAAATAGAAAATATTTTTGAGCTGGTGCTAGTGGTCCTGACGGGTGACTAAACGAGTCATTTCCTCTGGGAACAATTTGTGAAGTCACTCGTTAACCTAGGTTGGACATTTTTCAAATAGGTCCACTGTACTTAACGATAGAGGCAACGAGTCGTTAGGTCACTCGTTAAGTACACTGCCTCAGAAGTTTAATTTTCCCACTCAGCACGAGCTTCATGACGAGTCGTTTGGTGACCCAACAACTCATGATGTGGCTCGTGCTCAAGAGTTCCTATTCATCTTCCTCTTCTTTCCAGTTTTCAATTCCACAAACACACAACTTAAATTAAAAATCAACCCAGGGGACTACATGATCGAAAATCAATGTTTTACACTTCCTAGGGTTTATTTACATCACAAGGCACGTAAGATCACACTATAAATCGAAATGCATTCAATATTATTCATACATGGGTCTTCAAAATTTCTTGATGGAATGCAAACAATATTCAAAGTTTTTGTGTGGGGAAGATCACTTACAATTGTGAGTTATTAGAGATGGAGTGCAATATCAGTTATGAGTGTGCTCCAGTGACTGTGCGTGCAGTGGTCAAGATTTATTAATGGTGTTTTTGATGGGTTTGTGTGAAGAAGGGGAAGAAGAGAAGAGGGAAACTTTGAAGCTTTAATTTGTGTTTGGGTCTAACGGGGAGTATTAACTGAAATTGGGTTCTTTGTTTTAAATAAGAACTTTTCCCAATTTTAGTTGTGGGTCGGGTTAAGTTAACTTTCCTGGGACCTAAGGACTCACGTAACGACTCGTGGTGTTACCCAACGAGTCATTTCCTGAGTCGTGGTCCTTGGCCTGCTGTAGCTTCAGGATGGGTCACTCAACGGCTCATTTAGTTTCCCAACGACTCGTTGATGAACCGTCATCACCCTTTTTCTTTTAATTCAGTCTTAGATCCAGTGTACCTGACGGGGGACTAAATGATTCGTTCCTTGGAGAAACGACTCGTGAAGTCACCCATTGCTCCCCTGTTTTCTGCAGTTCTCTTCACGAATGGCTAAACGAGTCGTCAAGTCAGACGACGACTCGTTTTGTGATTTTTCTGCAAGAACTGAAGTTCCAGATTTTGGTTCCAACTTTAGATTTTCCATCTTATTCACCTGCACCCATCAACAAACATTAACACTAACTTTTTATTACATTTACAACTTGGGTTACCTCCCAAGAAGCGCTTGATTTAACGTCACGACACGACATGGGTGTTATGGCTACTCAAACTTCACCAAAACACCTCCATGGGTTGCCTCCCATGCAGCGCCTGATTTAATGTCGCGGCACGATGCAAGTCACTTGACTACTCAGAATTCGTCAAGTGACTCTTCTCCGTCCTCCAATGCTGAAATTATGCTGAATTCCTTAGGTTGTTTAATGGTTCGGCTAATGTTGAAGGTAACCTCTTCTTTTTTCAACCGAAATTTCAGCTGCCCTGCTTCCATATCAACTAGGACCCTACATGTTGCAAGGAATGGTCGCCCCAAAATAATAGGGACCTTTGAATCGACTTCGCAATCCAGAATCACGAAGTATGCTGGGAATATGAATTTGTCCACTTTGACTAGCACATCAAACAAAATCCCCACCGGCTTTTTAACTGTTCGATTAGCCATCAGTAGTCGCATCGAAGTCGGTGTGGGGGTTCCCAAGCCTAACTTTTTAAATACTGCTAGCAGCATCATATTTATGCTAGCTCTCAAGTCACAAAGCACCCTTGCAAACTCAACCTCCCCAATGGTGCAAGGTATAGTAAACGCACCTAGGTCTTCCTTCTTCTATGCTAGGACCCGTGTAGTGATGGCGCCACAGTGGTGCAGATTATCAACAGGATTCAAACTTACGGTTCTTTTTTTGGTGACGAGGTCCTTCATAAATTTGGCATATCAGGGCATTTGCTTAAGTGCCTCCACCAATGGGATATTTACCGAAAGTTGCTTGAGAATAGAGATAAACTTTTGATATCTTCCATCTTCAACTTTCTTCTTCAAGCGTTGGGGGTAAGGAGGAGGAGGTCTAGGAATTGTTACGAGTTTTTGTTGTGCTTCCTTCTCCTTCCCATGGGCATATCCTTGCTCCTTTGCACTACTCGGAGCAGTTTGCACATCTGAGTTTCCAACCAAAGTTGGGTTGTCAATATCCGCTACATCATCATCATTTATCAACCCGGGCCTTTCTGACTCTTTAACTACACTGGCCTCGGTGGATCAACCGTGGCCTTCCCGCTCCTAGTAGTGACCGCCATGTAGTGACCGTCATTTTTCGGATTTTGAACAGTATTGCTGGGAAGTGTGCCTTTTTGTCTTTGATTCACTACAACAGACAATTGACTCATCTGCTGCTCAATTTTCCTGATTGCCACAACATGTGACTCCACCTTTTGGTTTAAGCCAGAAATATCAGCGAGGAGCTTCTTAAAGTGGTTGTCTATTGTCTCCATCTTATTGAGCACTTTGGAAACCATATCTTCGACCCTTGAACCGCTCGACTCTATTTCTCTATTTTGTGGAGGAACATACAGATCCCTCCTATCATTTTTGAACTCCTCTCGCTTCTTCCAGTCCCCGTTGTCTCGGTACTTGCCCCGATTGAAATTATTATCCTTGTAGAAGTTCCGACCTTGGTTTCCCTTGACCTTGACGCCAAGAGTCTTGGTTAGACCCTTGGGTGTTGGTCTGGAAACCCATCCTCTGATTATTCAAATAATTGACATCTTCTTCAGACTCAGACACGCAACCATCATTTCTCGAGGCCTTGCCCTGAGAACCTAAAGCGTTCACCTTTTCTGCTCCCATTCCCATTAAGTGCTTGGAAGCAACCCCATGGTGGTATTAATCTCTGCAATGTCCTGTTCACGCTTCTCATCTCTTCTCCGTTGTTCGGTAGACATACCAACCATATAAGAACCAGCCGGAACCTCCGACTCTCTACTATGCCAAGTTCGGTTGGTTTTAGTGATCCTGTCCAACAACTCCGCAGCCTCCACATAAGTATGACTCATGAAGGATCCTCTTGAGACAGTATCATCAACCGCCTTGGTGTTGGCATTTAGGGACCGATAAAAGATTTCCAATAATGTATAATCCGGAATCCTATGGTTTGGCACTTTCTTGAGCTTTTTGTTGAACCGCAGCCAGGTCTCATGGAGTGCCTCAAAATTTAGTTGCCTGAAGTTATATATTTTATCCTTTAGCTGCAACTCCTTGGATGGTGGGAAGAACCTTTCAAGAAAAGCTCTCTTGAGCTCTCCCCAAGTAGTGATGGAGTCATTTGGAAGCTCAGCCAACCACATCGTCGCCTCACTCCCAAGAGAGAATGGAAATAACCTCAATCTGATTGCGTCCTGGTTGACCCCTTGCTACTTGTATGCTTTGCAAATACCCATGAAATTTTTCAAGTGAGCGTGGGCGTCATCGGATGCATGACCTGCAAATATTCTCTTCATATTCAACAGTTGAATCATTGCACTTGTAATGTCAAACTTTGCCCCAGCAGTCAAAGGAGGAGGGACTATCGCTCTAGTGGCACCAGCTTCATCTATGTCCGCATCATCTTCCTCATCAAACTATCGGTATCGTTGGTGCTCTAGACCTCTGGGTCGTCTAGCTCGTTCAGCTTCTACAGCTAGACACTGCTCTTAAGCAACTCTGGCTAACTCACAGTCTCTAGCCCGAGCTTGCTCTTCGGCCAACATCCTTGTTGTAGCTTGATCCACGGTTTCTTGCTCATGTATGTTGGCCATTCTCCTCAGGTTTCTTAACGTTAGCTTAAGTTCGTGATCAATTGGTATCAAGGGATTTCCTTGACTTCTAGTGTCGAGCATGCACAAACCTAAGACCTGTTAAGCAACCAAAACAACAAAATAAAAATAAAACAAAGAAATAAGAACCAATAGTAAAGTTAACACAATTAACAAAAGCCTTAGTCGTATTCCCCGGCAACGACGCCAAAGTTGCCCAAATTACACCTCGCAATTGATATATAAGCAGTCGATTGTCAAATATAGAACCCAACGAAGATTGAGATCGATCCCACAAGGAATATGGTAAGAACTTAGCTTAATGCGAATAACTATTACTATTGATTTACTTATTTCAAAGGGGTGAAAATATAGAATAATAACAAAAGTAAAATTAATGAATGCTTGTATTAAGTTTGATTTGTATTCAATTTATGACTAGACAAGGATTGTGTTCCCCAAGATTTCATAACCACAAGGCTTATACACTAGTGATCTATTCTGGTGTTTAACATGCAATATTGGTAAGTTAGGTTCACCTAAAT
>JACEIK010006348.1:35095-47274 GCA_018107945.1 Datura stramonium | reverse complement strand
ATTAGATGCACATATATGCTTCAATTGTATAATATAATATATTGATACACATATGCATAATATAATATATAGTATATGGTGTCTAATATATATTATATTCATAATCTTTATATGTGAAAGACTAAAGTAAATTTTTTTTTATGGATGATTGTCGCGCCCTATTTTGAATTGGTCAAAATAGTTTGCAACGTCCGACTCTTCTACCAGTTAAAAGAGGTTCAGAGTCGCCACCTAATTTTAAGGAAAACATTAGGAAAACCATTTGAAAATAAATAAATAAATAAATAAATGATGAACTCTGTTTTAGTCTGCGAAAATCGTTGAAAATATGGGCAAGGGTTTGGTGTTAGGCATCTCTCGGGGCTTATCCGAAGATAGTCCTTAAATTTAGTCTAAGATGTGCTATGGGACAATTTATTCTATTAATACCTGTTAAAAGAGGTTAAGAGATAGGTTTAAAAAAATGATTTGAAAAATATTTTTTTTGCAAAATATGTATAAAGTATACAAAATATACAAATGAAATACATACGATATACAGTAGCGATATATAATGTGCATATATTTTGTTAAGTTGCTTGAAATAATTGAGAAAATGTCGCAAAAATAATCTAACACTAATTCTTGTAGTTAAAGGATGTATTAGTATGTAGAAAGTAAATATTATACATATGTACACAAAAAATGGTAGGATCATAGTATGCAAGATTTGTAGTAATGTATGTTTAAATAATTATAAAATAATATATGTGAATACATAGAGTGCATAATGAAATATATATTCATATATAACTATATGCGAGTTATAAGTATCTAAGAGTATTTATATGTGTATGTATAATATAGTATGTGTAGAATACACACATATAGATATAAGTTACATACGAGGAGTATGGTCCATGATAAAGTAATTATATATATGCAATGTAATATGCAAATATGAGTATTAAATAGATGATAAAATAAATTAAAGCATTCATATATGGATGGATGGATAACTAGTATGTAAAAAATAAACAAGCATGTGTAAATGGCGGTATCTCGAGAAATTATAATGTAATAATACACAAAGTATATTTGTAAAATAATCTACATGCATAACATATTATTATAAATGCCTCATATATGAATCTTTTGGAGGAAAAAAAAAAAGCTAAAATGGGCCAGAACCTGTTGGGCTGACTTCTGTAAAAAGACCAGTCTTGAAACAAGATTGGGCCAGCAGCCTCCCCTTTAATGTAAATTAGCAGATTTAAAATATTGCTGGGCCTCATGTTTGAACTAAATTCAACTGGACCTTATAAGAAAAGATTATTTTCTGCCTCTTCTAACAATTTGCCATAATAGAGCTGCGATTAAAACATTGTGAAAATAGTTTAATATTTTATCTAAGTTCTTCACTAGTTCGTTTTGCCTTTCCTTTCTTATTTTTTTTTTTGAAAGAAAAAATAAATAAATAAATAAAACCATCCTAGATAGCAGGAACCATTGGTGATCCTAAAAAATGTATCACTTTAAAGAGAAGGTAGATGGGCCCTTCACTAACAACCCCATAAATTCGTACATAGTCACACCAACACATAAATTAGCAAACAACATCAGCAATAATAAAATAAGAGAAAAGGTTGTAAGGAAGAAGCGTAGGAAGAGTCGAGCTCTTTCAAGAAATCAATTCCTAAAGTTTGACTTGGAGGGATGCAAGGACCCTATTAGCGATGAACCCGCACATGTTGGGCACGGTTGAGTTTCGAATGAGAACTCTCAACTCCGGTTGATGCCATGAAAAAGAAAAATGTAAAGGATTAGAGAGTTAATTTTAATAAATCAAAAATACATAAGGAAAAGAGCAAGATCATTAAATTATAAATAAAAGCATAAGTCCATTGTAATTAATTATAATTAAATCAAGATAGCAGACATGGTATAAGACAAGTTCAAAACTCAAGTCCCAAACAAACTAAAATAATTTTTTTAAGTGTCTTAAATAAATCATAAGTTTTCCAAGAGAGGGAGGGATCTGTAACTAAAAGAAAACTAAATTGACTTAAAGATATACTTATGGAACCCAAGGCCTTCAATAAGGACTAAAATAGAAAGCACATCCTAATAAGAAAAACTTTACCCATATTCTTTAATTATTTTAGCCAAAGTATTGACGTTCAAAGGCATAATAAAGAAAATGCATAAACAAAGAAAATAATAGAGGTAATTTCAAGAGATGGTAAGCCAAACAAATCATACTAATATTAGGCTCCCGTTTTTTTTACTTTAACTAATAGCTATCGTTTAAGAATATGAATCCGTGCAAAACAAATCAAGTAACGTTAGCTATGACCGTAAACAACATACTTTTAATAAGTGAACAACATGCCAAATCACTTGGTTAATTCAAGAGGATTATGCTACTTGAACAATCCGAAGTGATGAATTTATGCCATCATTACATTCACCTTCAAAGAATTTTAAACATATAACACAACAAATGATCTCAACAAAAGGGGACATTTATCAAAGGGTACATTTTTAAGTTTCAGTTGAACACTAGTGTAGAAATTAGAATACAATATTATGTACTAAGGAAACACCATTAGCACAATTGACTGGCAAAGTAGGGTAAATGTCATCCCGTACAAAGAAAATAAACAAGATAAGCTGGCAATATGTATAATAAACCATCTCACACCAAGAAAAATGTTTTTCACCTGCTAACTTATTTTACACCCAAACTCCTCACATTGCAACCACCCACACAATTCTAAAAATTTTCTTCAAATTAAAATAGTATTAAGTTATTACCAAAGAGATTATCATCCTCATCGGCTACTTCTCTTGGTAATCCGATATTGTCTAAACATAAACCGTATAAGGACATATTTAAAGTAAACAAACATCGAGATTCAATTTTGAGCCAAAAATACATGTTTTCGGGTCTCATCCCAAACTTTGCCATCTAATTTTCACTAAGTGTTCAGCGCTGATTTGTTTCAAAATTATGCGAGCCTAGGTAAAGAAGAGGACAAACAATTTTCTAAAATAAAGTTCAGCCCTTTAGGCAGTCATATTCATAGACTTGCTTCAATTCTTTATTTACCCCAAACTTATATTATAACAAGGTAATTAATCACAAAATCTCATTAGATAGAATGAAGTTGCACATACTTGGTTAGTTGAAGATACAGACACATAATTACAATCCCTCGTACCGAGCAGAGGGAGAGGAAAAATCAGATTCACACAGGTGCTTTGACTAGTTGCCCATGTCAAGTGAATTAAGTTGACATCATACGAACAATACTTAAACCAAATAGAGCTTTCACGCTTGTTTAAACCGGGCTCAAAAATACTACAGCCACACTAATCTACCAACAAATACTCAATCATGTTTCAAAGTTTTTTTTTTTTAAAAAATCTTCTTTTTCTTTCATGCTAAGTTGGGAGCTAAAAGAACCTCATGTGAATGCATAATCAACCAGAGACATATTTAAGCTGCTATTCTCAAACGTTCAAATTACACTACTACAATCTTATAATGGATAATTGACCAATATTTGGATATTTAAACTTGCCATAGCTAGTTCCTAACTAAATCACAAGTCGTGAACATATTCCAAACGGCAAAACCTCATTTAGGCAGATGCAAAAAATTATCTTGACCACCACAATCAAACAATCCAATTTTGACGATTACAAATAGGAAAACTAAATGCAACAAAGCCTAAAAAGAATTGATTAAGATTGAATGGAATTTTACCTTGCGTTGGCCAGCGACCGAGGTCGTCGAGTCTCAGGCTGGTTTCTCCGACTTTGAATGCGAACGACAATCAGCCAGTAAATCGAGCGAGTTCGTGGAAGAGAAATAGAACATAAAAATGAGGAAAAAAACAAAAGAGATTAGCAATGTGTTTGTATGTATCAGTCGGCTCTTTTTTTTTTTGTTCGATGCCCTTTCTTTCTTCACTGTCTTCTCCTTTTATAGGAGAAGATGAGGGATTTCAAAATCAATTCCCAGAACTTGAGGATTCAGATTTGAATCCTCAAGTATTGATGGGATAGAGGCGTGAGGCAGAGGAGAAAATGATGAAAAATAATGAGGGATTTGAAAATAAATAGGGAGAACATACCTGCTCCTCTGGTCCATACCAACAGCAGGAGAAGGACGAGGTCATCAACGGATTTTTCGGGTTGGGAAGCAGTGGGTCTGACTGAGAAGAGGGAGGGGGGTTCGACGATTTTTTTGTTTGTTTGTTTTGGGGGGTTCTGGGCGTCGGGTCGTGAGGGTCGGGTCGTGAGGGAGGCTGGTCGCGGGGTCTGGGGGAGTGGCTGGTCACGGAGGGAAGGTGGTGGTCGGCGGCGAGGAGAGGGAGAGGTGGTAAGGGAAATCGTTAAGAAAGAGAGGGTGTGTGTGGTGGGAACGATGGGGTGGAAAGAGGGGTTTGGGCAAAGTTTAGACGGGGCGGGTCGGTTTGATGGGCTGTTGGGGCGGGTTAAATGATTTGGTCCGTCTGATTATTTGATCAGACGGTTGCAATTAAATTTAAAGATGATTGTATTTACTTATAATAATAATAATAAAAAATAAATAATAACAATAACAACAACAACAACAATAATAATAATAATAACGGTAATGACAATAAATAGATATATCAAGGCCGTTAGATCAAAAATGAACGGATGAGATTAAAACTAAGAAGCATAATTTATGTGCTTGCCTACGTGGTAATATATGGATTGGGCTAAAATGCTGATGGCATGAATTGAGAAAATTTGTAGATTTTTGGCTCAAATGTGGCTATAATTGTAATTTAAAACAAAATTAATTGTATTTTAATTTTAGCCACTTTCTTGATAAAATTACATTAATGGTAAAACTTTGAAATTATTGAATTGTAAAATCATTTCATTCTTGTAAAAAATAAATAAATTCAAGATGAAATATTAATCGATTAATTTCATTAAACTTTCAACTAAACAAAGTAAAATGCTTACTCGCAAAAATGGATCAATTTAGTGTTTAAAATTATAACCAACTTAAAATTGACAATTTAAACTACATGCTCAAATAAAGTACTTTTTTTTATATGAAAAAAATATAATAACCTACATATATAAATGTCAATTAATATTCAAAATAAATAAAAATATTTTTATTTTTTTTAGTTTTTTTATTTAAGTTTGGTTTTTTTTTGTTTTTATAATTAAATAATTGATCGAAAATGTGGAAAGTCAAAATTGGGTCAACAATGATAAATATGAGGATAATATGAATAATTTGAAAAAAAATAAATATAATAATAGTATTTATCATATATAGTGTGTTAAATATAATAATATATATTAAATTCTTTACCATATTTAACCTATTTAAATTATGGAAGAATTTATTACTTATGTCATTCATAGAAAATTACCATATTTACAATATTTATTCATTTAATTATGTATAAGGAGTATATTTTGTACATTATGTAATTAAGAAAATAACTTGTAACTTTTTAATTATAATTTTAAAAAATTTTTTATTTGTTTAGTTTTTTTAATTCGGTTCGGTTTTTGGTTATTGAATATTTTAATAAAAAATTAAGGGCGTACATCTTTTTCTGATTGGTTCGATAATCAAATCAACCGTATCGGGTTTTTAAATCTACGAACTAAATTATACTAATAAAAATCGATTTTTCCAACTTTAGGTTTTCTCGGATTTTTCGAATTTCTCAAATTTTTCGTGTTCTTAGATTAAATTTTTGAATTTAACATATAATTTATACTTAAGATATTTCTTTAATTCTAGTAACATACGATAATCTAAGATATTTTATAACTAAAACAATAACACAAAACATGAGATAAGGAGCGACATTATACTAAAATATTCAACAAAGAATATAATGAATTCGCATAAACCACACATTGATAATTAATAAGTCATAATGAAAATGATCATATTCTAAAAGTACTAAGTCATGCCAAACAAAGTACGATCAATAAGTATATTAATTATGTCATTCAAACACAAAAAATTAAGTTATGTGTTTTCATTGTGTAAATTTACTCGTAAAATTAAAAGAATAGATATCTAATATGTATTATCGTCATTCCTAGTATTGAAATCACTATTTTTGTTAGTATGAATGTTGATTTGGTTTCTGATCTCAGGGTGTTATTTGAGTTAATAACATGCATCTATGAGCTATAAAACTTAATGGATCATTCAAAATTCTAAATTCAAACTTGAAATAAAACATGTTAAAAGACAAAAACTTTAAAAAGTTTAAGAAGTATTTATAAATTACATAAAATATTTATAAAAATTATATAATATAGTAAGCTCCGGGTGGTTTGATTCAATTTTTAACTATTTTCGCTAAAACCAAACCAAACTAATTATCATAGGATTTTTTTTACACCAAATCAAATTGAACCAAATCACTAGTCGGTATTTTTTCCTCAATTTGACTTAGATTATTAAATTTATATATCGTTTTGTCAATTTTTTTATACACACCTAAAAAACTATGAGAATGAGATAGAGTTATGACCGGCTGGGGTTAGGCTAAGAATGAGGAGGTACTGTGAGAATGACAAGTGAGATAATACGACTTATTTTTTTAATTTATTTTTAAAATTTTTAACGAATCAAACACACGAAAAAAATAAAGGAACAACCACCGTATACCTAAATATAAGCTATTTTTATGTTAGACAGCATATTACCAATTTCTTTTTTGGGTCAAAGAGCCAATATGGGCTACCATGGACATAAATTAAATAGCTCAATTTTGGTTTATATATTTTTAATACACTTTAGGCCCGAAGATATTAATAATTTATAGTCAAACTTTCAAAATTTTACTTTTTCAGCCGCTTTCTCACCTCTTTTCCTCTCTCTTTTCTCGTCTCTTTTCCTTATTATATGCAAGTATTATTCAAATTTATGATAGTGTCATATTGATATATCAAGAAACTTGTAATGAGTTTTTATTTCTTAAATTTTTTTATGATGTGACTGCATAGCAATACAAAAGAAGAGAAAAAATAAAATAAAAACAAAATATATTATCGGATATATTTATGGTTGATAAATAGACGGTGAAGGCTTGGCATCAAGTTTTAATTGTAGAGAATGCAACTTGCATGTTCTCGTTTATTTATTTATTTTTGTCCAGAGTAAGTAGGTTTGGGCATATGAAATGTGTATTGATAAAATGTATATAATATGTGTGTATGTGTGTATATATGTATGAAAAGTCTACATATAAACATGTATATAATGAATACTGTGTATATATTTTGTATAAAAATGTATATACGAAGTTTCTATGAAAATGCATGTATATAGTATCATATACATTCTAGACTGGTGCATTTCAAATAAAAATATATCAATTAAAATTTTATTACTATCTCCGTATCAATTCTTATTGCATGGTTTAGTTTAGGAGTGTCAAAATTAGCTCATTAAATATATTTTTAAAAAAAATAAAAAAACCCTTGACCCCACAAAAATTTTAAGTGAATTAATGATATACTCATTTATCAATTTAGTTCATTTTGATCGGCTCAAATTTAGTACTTTTAAAATTTTACAAATTAAATATGTAGTTCAAATTGACTCATGAAAAACTTTGCCAAAATAACGAAATACATATTTATTATTTGTTATGTTATAAGAGGTACAAGAAAAAAAAGGTTTTATTTATATTTTTTGGTAATTAAACAAATTATAGAATAAAATAAAGAAACTAAAACTTAATAAAAGTTGAACGAGTTGACCTATTTCTAAACCATCCCATTTTAACTCAACAAACTTTCAATAGAGTTGGATAGGGACATAGGTCTATAATTGTTCATTTGATTTCGCCAACTCCCTTGGAAGAAAAAGGAAAAACAAAAACCGTCAAGGACAAATTGTTCAAAA
Source organism: Datura stramonium (assembly GCA_018107945.1). Classification (NCBI taxonomy): domain Eukaryota; kingdom Viridiplantae; phylum Streptophyta; class Magnoliopsida; order Solanales; family Solanaceae; genus Datura; species Datura stramonium. The sequence goes on along the minus strand of JACEIK010006348.1, from coordinate 39,356 downwards.
CATAACTTTTTTTATTGTAACTTTCAAATATATCATCAAAGATTCTGATAGAATATAATTGTAAATCTTTCAATCTTAATTGAAAGTTTTTGGTTGAATTCGCACTCAAACCCTATAAATAGAGTCGTTTTGAATAAAAATAAAATATTTTTACTCTCCAAAATGAATATTAAAAGGAGTGTTAAAGAAGTGGGGAAGAGAGAAGCACAAAAGAATGTTATTCCAAGTATCAGGAACTCCAGAAATGCACCAATGTGTACAATCCAAACCATGTAAGCCATTGTATATGCTGGGATGTCCATCTTTTCTTAGCTGTGATAGCTTTGTTATGTCAAGCAAACTTACTATTGGCTTACTCATGTTCTTTATAACTTGTTTCACTATTTTATTGAAATTGGTAGCCCACTTGGGTATTTTGATCCACTAATTGGCCTTGTCTCATTGAAACAATTCTTCACTTCTGGCTTACCCCATTCAGATCCACTGCAAACACAAGGATATCTATGAGATCAACTTATTTTGGACACATTCGAGATTAACTGGGCCTGATTAATTCAAATTCACGATCGTAGATTCACTAACGGGCGCTCTCGATAAAAATGTTATCCTGTTTGAAAGTTAATGGCCTATTTGTTATCTTGACTGGTTGACAAGTTGTTGAACCCCAAGAGAAATAGCACAAACTCAAATTTGAAGATTGGAATTTTATAAATTTGAAAGAAATTAGGCAAATAATTTAAGAAAAATACATTAAAATTTTTGCATTATTCTTTCGTAAGATGAAATAAGAAAAAGTAGGAAAGTTAGGTCACATTAGACGAATTGATTCATGACATGTTATTTGAACTAATTCATTTTGATTTAAGTAATTTTGAACAGATTTATGAGTCGAGACCCATTTATCGATTTGATCTACCAAAGTTTGACCAAACATGCCCTTTGCTACTTGGAGTGATATTTCACAAAATCGAGCAGTTGATAAGCTTGTTATTTATAATTCATTAAAATATTTTTAAAAACATGAGTACGTAACCTATAAAAATAAAAAAGAATGTACATATTAATTGATTGGGAACAAAAGTCATTTTTTTTGACAATATCATAGTCGTTAATAACTATATTAATTGTTTCCATAACTAAATAAATATTATTATTATTAGGAAATTAGAAGGATGGATGAAATTAGTTCTTACTGGTAATGCATGGGAGATGCTCCTTGGAAAAATACTTTGGTTTTCTTTTGTATCAATATCTCTTTCAACCCATTTAGCCCATGTATTTTAAACCGACCCGAAAAAGCTTCTATACGGTCCATGTCTTTCAATATCCTCCCATTATTTTCAACATAATCCCACCTACACATACAAAAAAATAATTAGACTTAATTGTCATAAACAAACCTAATTAATTAAGCTTAATACATATTCAGCCCCACAAACTTATCAGAATACTCTATTTAGCTAGACATTCGAACTAATTAGTCTTGTTCCACTAAACACCGACCTCAACTCTCTTAATACGATTTCAATTATACACATTCAAAATTTCTTTAAAAAATTTTGCGCGTATTTTCATTCATTCTATTATTAGGTAGTTAAGTTTACTACATAAAATGTGCATCAACCAACCTCAAATGGAAAATGTCCCAGCTTACTATTATCGGCGCGAATGCGTATAATTAAAGAAAAGATATTTTTATGTGGTTAAAATTCACTAAGTAATGGACGAATTAAAACACGCGCAAAAGTTTTTTAAAAATATTTGAATAAAAAAACGTCTAAATTGAAATATTTTATTAGGAGTTGAGCGTGTTCAATTGAAACACATGATTTAATTCAAGCCGCCTAAATGAAATATCCTAATAAGTTTATAAGGTTGATTATGTATTAAGCAAATTAATTATGCATATAATTAAGGAAATGTTTAAGTACATACGGTTGTTTAGAATCGGATCGTAGATACCAAAGCCAAGTATTGGAAGACAACACGTCAAAGCTTTTTTCCAAATCCTTCCATTTTTCATTGAATTCAGTTTTAATACTCTAACAATATTGGGTTCAACTTCAATGTCTACCAAGTAATTTGAGTGAAATGTATCACTAACTCCCATACACCCAAAATTCAATTATACACAAAGCTGCAGACATTTAAAATTTGAAATTTATGATTTTGATTTTTTTAATATTTTTAATTTTTGAAAATTTTAATTTATAGTGTTTTTTTTTATTTTTTTAGTTGAATATTTAACACGTATTCTTAGTTACGAGTAAATGTTGATTTTAATTATACTCAACTCTTTTAATCTTTAATTAATTAAAGATGTGATTTTGTAGGAAATATATTATATTTAAATTATTTTTTAAAAATGTATTATCCTTCAAATATAAAGTAAAAATACATGTTTAACATAACAAATGAGTAATTAAATAATAAAATGGTTAATATTTCAGGAAATTTGTGATTATTTACCAACAAAAGGATCAAAAAAGTGCTCACATGTTTCTTTTTCCAAGGTATAGAAGATTAAATATGCTTAATTAAGATGTCATAAGTACTAAAATTAGAATTTTATCAATAACTAAGAGACTAATTAAAAGTATTATTAATCCTATAGCATTAAGGTTGTAAAATACATCAACGGCTAAATATGATATCACTTTGGTCCTTTTTCTTACCAATATTAACAAGATAATGAAATTTTAAGTGAAAATATTACTCCTTCCTCATCTTTATTCGTTCTAAAACAATAACAATTGATACCTTATAATATTACACTTTGAATATATTAAATTCAATGCACCTGCGGAGATGATTATAGTTAATAACAATAAGAATAAATTAGAACTCGAGTGATAAATTATCTCTCTTTGATTTCTTATATCGATGCCAAAAAACTAATATCTATTTTAATATATTCGATAAAGAAAAGTAATGGAGGTGAAAGACATGTTAAAAGAGGGAGAGAGAGAGATAAAAAGACGAGATTGACCTGAAAGGTGACGGAAACGGTTTGTTTATTTATGTGTTGCTTAAATTTGGATTTGGATTTGGGGAGTGAAGGTCGAAGCACAGAAGTGATTCAAAGTTGTTTAGACTCCAGTTGAATCCCCAATATACATTATCTTCTTTCCTCTGTATCTTCTCATGAATTCTTTTCCATCAAATCTGCAAAAAGTACAATCATATGAATTTTCTGTTTAATATTAACCAACAGCTTATAGAGAACATTATTGTTTTATGGAAAACTTACTATCATAAGGAGTTGATCAATACTCTGTTGGTTGCGGTTAATAAAGGTTCTTAATCTTGTAATTCAAATATATTGACAGTCAATAGTGACATTAAAGGAAGTAGTTGCTAATTAGAGACCAGGGAAAGGCCTCAGCGGGTTAAACAAAAGGCAACGTGTCTTGGACCTCCATATTTGAAGGGCCTAATTATTATATTTTTTAATACTAATAATAGATTATAGAATGTTCTTTTTGAAAAAAATAATTAAGTACTATTTATTAAAAATACTTTTTTTCCATATAAATGAGAATTTAACTAGAAGAAGTTTGATATATCTGAGTATTGTCTCAAAAAGATTAAATAGATTGACTATATTATCAAAAATAATAATAATTAAAATAGATTATAAAAATTATTTATAACTTTGCATCTCAAAGAGTTAGAAGAGCAAACTCAGAAAATATATTCGTTTATTTTATAAAAATTTAAGGCCGCCATCCGATTTTTCGTTTAGTTCATTAATGCTTTGAGCCACTCTCCGCCCCTGTTGGTAAGTAACATCAATTGATGAACATAGAGGTGGTTGGTGGCCTGCCGGGGGTGATTGACATGAATTTTGGTCATACCATAGAAGCCGGTGGTAAAAATAGCTTGTGATGGTAAGTTGTGAAGGTAGGGATGTTAGTGGTAGCGATAAAATATTATAGTCATAGTGAACGTGTTAATGATAATACTTATAACTTTGTATAAAATCTGAATGATTTATAACTATTAACAGCTAATAAACGATCGTGAAAAGAAAAAAAAAGATTCACCAAATAAATTGAAATTTTGAATAATTTAAAGATTCAGACCTCAAAAGAGAAACATACCAACCTGGGCATGACACAACCCTTTGGCTGCCATCTATATTTAAGGTAATCAAGATTAGTTCTGCCAAATTTGATGCAATCAAATTCCTTCCTTATGAATGGACAAGCTGTTGAATTATACAATGGATATGAATTATCAACAACCCAACTCCCTTCAA